>JAZKJV010009422.1:0-81339 GCA_037367405.1 Ottelia alismoides
TTTGCTCTTTGCTTCTTGAAAGAGTAAGGACATATGTGTAGTGACCCCAACACCGATTCCTCATATTATTGGGGCGATATCGGATTGCACATAGAGAGTTATATTCATGTTAAAGGTTGGTTCAATTAATAATAGGTCAACATCATCTTAGGGATGGTGGGTCCGGGTGTTAAAGATTGAATCGGGAAATGCAAGTTAGACTTGCAAGGCAGAAAGATTTCTGCTTCCTTTTATCCGAGTTACATTTTTTCATACTATTGGGATGTAACAAAGGTAGAAAAGGAGATCCTAGATATTGCTTGAGATAAAGAGGTAAGTATATCTCTTGCTCTGAAAGTGAAGAAGGGAATCAGATTTTAGAGTTTTAAAGAAAAGAGAACTTTGATTTAAAACATTAATGTCCTTAATCAAAGTAAATATGTATTTATGCAAATATTTATTATTTCAAATAGTCTACATTAAATCCACTTAAAACTATTCTCAATAATGACTCTTATAATATCATGGATTAGATATATGATCAAGATGTATAACTTGCATAATGGATGTAATTGCACTGTACAAGTTTTCCTCATGACTATGAGGATTGACAACTAAATAGACAATAGGACAAAAACTATGGTCCATGTGTCTTTAGAGTCTTTATCTCTCATTGAGTGTGCTTTGGAAGTAACATGTCGGTGATGATCATAATTGTCAGAATTATTCTTAAAAACTAAGGAAGATGTTTTTGTTAGACATATGAGCCCTAGTCGAACCATTCTTACAATAAATGTTATTGTGATATATATATATATATATATATATATATATGTGTGTGTGTGTGTGTGTGTGTGTGTGTGTTTATCAAAAAAGGTTACTGATGTTTCACTCCCTTTCTGAAATTAAATGAATGAATGCACTATAAGGTCCCTCTATACAATTAGGGTTATGTACCATGGCCATCTTGATGATCATATAGTTGTTGATTCATTAAATGAATCATAGAGGCTGGTGTTTGGATGAATATCTAAGGAGTTGGATAGAGGACTCATCAAGCATCGTTAAATGATTATTAAGAGATGATCTCCAGCCTGAGTAGGAGATGGCAATCCTTTCTCACATAGGCTGATATCTGACCAACCTCTTGATGCAAGTCCTCTGCATAGGAATAGTGATTCGGAGGTGTCAGATTAGTTAGGTCAAAGGGTTGACGTAGCGAGATCGAGATAACCTAAGTTCTATGGTGAATGCTGTCACAGCATAGGCACGCATCCTCTGACCAGAGACAGATGTGCTAATATATGTCTGAGTATGTACATTTGGCAGACCAATAGGTTGATGACCTAACCAAGGTATATACACCGGCATGTTGGTGTGCATGTAAGGGCATATGAGTAATACGATCTCTCAAAGGGATCATACAGGTTCATTTATGAACCGGAAGACATGAGCTCACTCATGAGGTATTGGGACCGATCAAATTCCATGCATGGTCGTCGTGCTTTGGAAGCATGACATGAATGTCAAGGTATGATATAAGCTTTGGGAAAGCATATGATCGATACCAATTTCCAATGACCAAGACTGAGAAACTTAGTGATCAAACCATGAAGAAGACAGTGTAAAATTGATCTTAATCTTCAGGTTGATCATGGGTCTTCCAGTATGCAGGATGTACAGGTATTGGGAGTACCTGAGGCTGATGTGATCATAAACGATTGTATAACCATGACGCTTCCATTCTGAGGGAGTGAGAAATAGGTCTGGATTTTAGTGACTCCTCTCAGTAGAGAAGCAATCTGATCTTGGTCCAAATGTTGGACATTGGTCTGAATGAGATTCAGATGCAATAAGAAGATTAAATTTGCGGTCTTGATTTAATCAAGCCTCTATGGGAGGTTCGTAAGATCTGGATTTGAGATAAGATCTCGAAATCCAAGTCACTGTACGTGGAACAATACAATCACCCTGTCCTTATCTCCAAGTATCTGCGGAGAAAGCACATTATTCTTGAAGGGATTCAAGAATAATTCATTTGATGAATTACATATCCAAGCAAGAAGGACTTGATGATTAAATGATATTTAATTATCAAGCATGATATGAATAAGATTCATATTATGGGAATAATTATCCAAGATAATTAAATGGCATTTAATTATCAAGGATTAGAGAATGTGGATAATACTATCCATAATATTTGTGTATTGTAAATATGATTTATAATATGCATATATTTAAGAGAGAGAATTTTTATAAATAGCATTTGTTAATTATTAATATGGATTGGATTCACATTATAATTAATTGGAAATGTAATTACAATTTAGTTTGAATTGTGAATATGATTCACATATTTCCAATGGTATGATTGAAATATTCACAAATTAATTTGGAATTAATTTGGTGGATAATTTTGTGATAATGGTTGTTACAAAATTAATTAAGAGATAATAGATAGAATAAAGGGGAGATAAAATCACCACAAAAAGGTGGCGTGCACCATGGGTGACGCCCCCTATTTTGGGGGTGATTTATTTATCTCCTCATTCTTTTTATCTTATTATCTCTTGATAATTAATTTATGTTAAATTAAAATATGTTGATAATGTTGCAACATATATTTGATTTAAATATAAATTAATGTTGTTGGTTTTTAACCAACAACAATCATGGCCATTGATTAATACATAGATCAACATGGTCGTTGGATCTATGTGTCCCATGGAGAGAGAGAGAATGGTCCATATGCATGCATGACATTTAAAGAGTGGGGATTTTTTCACTCTCCCCCTCCCCCATTTCTTTCCAACAAAAAGGTGAAGTGAATTGTGTTGGATGTTTTATATTATAAGCATACCCAATAGTTCTTCATTTTCTTTGGTAACAACAAGTCTGAATTTTATAGTTGATAATTAATCTCAGTATAGAATATGATTTTTAAATGTGAATGATGATTTTATCTCCTCTATGTATAGGATGCAATTTATGTGAATTTGAAGTTTATACATCAAAGATTAATATTGTACTTCACATAATTTAAGCATGTTATACTAGTATATAATGTAATTATCACACCCCCGTACTTAAGTCTTGCTAGTCCCGAGAAAGAATAAGATAATTTTGGTGCCGTTGCCGAGGACTAGGCACATTTGCAATTTTTTCTTCTTCATTTTTACTCATTTTCAACTATCTAATCCGTGTATTTTTTTATTTTGCAGGTACTTAGGCTTCAAAAAAAGAAAAAAAATACTTGCCTTTCATGCATTTTGTTTTAGCAAACTTGTAATTTAATAAAAAAATTATCATCTTAATTTCCCCCTCCTTCTCGAAAAATCTCGCCATCAGCAGGACAAACATTAAGGATTAGAGCCAGAAGTGCAGGCACTGTGAGTCCCTCTTTCTCTTAGGCATCTTAGGCTTTTAAAATTTCTTGCATTTGTTTGTGCTCCGAACTTAAACTGAAAAGAATTAAAAAATACTTCTTCTTTGCATCATCTCTGTGGTCTTCTCCCTCTGCTCACCTAAAAAGATCATCAAAACGTACGTCATCATACTAAAAAGATAAGCTTGAAAAGGCCACTACAGTGGCCCGAGCAGAAGCGGAAAAATTCTGAATGATTGTTTGATGCACGTATATAGAACCCTTGGATAGAGACAAAAATCCCTGGTCCTACGTGGGATTGCAGAGAGAAATCGTAACTCCTCGACGCGTTGGGCACAGGTTCTTGTGGGAAGAGCAGATCTAACGATCTGAGTACCAACCCTGGATCCCCCAGCCGGATTTGGACATCGATTTCTCACAATCTTCCACACCCACCACATCCTTAAGGACTCTAATTTCTCTGAAAACTTTTGTTGAATCACTAAATTAAAATCGAAAAGATAACTGCTTCCACGACAATTTTTGTGTGAGTTGGTGAATCAACAAATTGTCTGGTGTATTGTGCTGTGTATGGTAGGTCGTAGATCTCTGAAAAATCTAGTGCAACCACCATTAGAATACGACCCGATGTATAGAAGAAAATCCAACCCATCTCCTTCAACTGAGAATTCACCTGACCTTGGAGACATGTGAGAAGAAAAACCAAACCCTATGGATCTCATCCTGCATCAACTGCAACTACTAAGAGAAGAAAATTCCACAATACGCCACACAATAGCACCTCTCATCCGACCACCACCCATTAGTACACATTACAACCCGGCTGTAGAAGACTTTAGTTCATTGGATCCAAATCCCGCCTGAAGTAGGAGACTTTGAAATAAAGCCCGCATCACTCTCCTTAATCCCAAAATACTATGGAAATGACTCTGAAGATCCCTTCCTCCACATCCAAGATTTCCGATCTGCTTGTAACACCATGAGTATCCCTGGGGTGGAAAAAGAATACATCTACATGAAAGCCTTTATCCACTCACTCAAAGATAAAGCACCCCAATGGCTCCGAAATTATGGAACCCCACTCACCTCTTGGGACTCCTTAAGAGAGTCATTCATCAAGAAATACTTCCCAATAGGAAAGACAAATGCCTCGAGACAAGCCATATCGTCATTCACTCAGAAAAACAGAGAGCCCATTCATGAAGCCTGAGAACGGTTTAAGGAACTTCAAAGGAAATGCCCTCATCATGCCATCCCCAAATGGAAGTTAGTTCAGATATTTTATGAGGGCATAGATACATTGTTTAAGAGAGTGATTGATGGCTCCTGCGATGGAAACTACATCAGCCGTGATGAGCATTTCGTTTGGAATTTGTTTGAAAATATGGCTGACAATTCGGTGAATAGTTCCTCAATTGAACAATACAGGGGGAATACAAGGATAGTCAATATCATTGACCATGAGAGATTTTAGCAATAAGAATCCTGACAAGTGGGAAACCCTCTCAAAACAAATGAACCTCATGACTCAAGCCATATAAAAATTGGCCATGAATAATCCCACCAACCATGAAGTTGACCGCACCACATTAACCCATAATCAAGACACAAATCCTGAGATTGTGAATTGGGTGTAGAGAAATCAAGGAGGAGGATATTCAAATAACCACAACACATGGAGAGAACAATCAAATTCTGGGTGGAATGGGCAAAACAACTATCATTTTCAGAATCCCACCCAACCCAGACAAACAATAACACAACCTGTAGCCCAACCCTCCACCACTGCAGTTAACTTCGATGTCTTGGCTCAAGCAATACAACAACTGACTATAGCGCAACAACATGCCACTGAAGCTCAACAAAAAGCCAACTCTGAGAATGCCCGGCAGTTTGCCGAGATCAGATCATATATCCCAGCCTTGTCACCTCAACCTCTACCCAATCCTAACACCAACAAGGCTAGCTTATCTGGAGTACTTCAAACTCTACCATCTCCCGGATCTTTCAACTCACCGCCTAGTTTCCAAAACCAGAATCAAGGATTTTTTACATCTTCTAGGACAAATCAAGGGAACCCACAACAAGCACCAAGAAATCAAGTTAATTTCAAAACCCCACCCCGTTCAAATCAATCTGCTAATGCTGTCACTCTGAGAAATGGGAAAACCACTTCTGCCTACACCAGACTGCTAGCTTCAGAGGATCAAATTGAAATAGAGGAGGTTGATGATGAAGAAAAGCTAACTAAGACAACCATGCCCCTTCCTGTCTCCCCATCCATAACTATCCCCTTTCCCGGAGCTCTTCACCGAAGAAAACCTCGATCTTCCACCATCGATCCAGAGCTAGAAAAACTATTCTCCGATATTGTCATTGAAATCCCGCTCTTAAAAACCCTCGAACAAGTTCCAGCCTTCTCCCGATTTTTGAAGGACAAATGCACACCAAAACGAACATCCAAAGGGAAAAGTAAAAAGGACAATGAAGATATTGAAAGACATGTGCTCCCTCGAGCAACAACCAATGCCATCACTCAATTCTTACCCACCAAAAAGAAAGACCCAGGAGCTCCTCTAGTTAGATGCACAATTGGCAAATTAACCTTCGATCACACCCTGCTAGATAATGGCGCTTCCATCAATCTTCTCCCGACTGCTATTCTGGAGCAATTTGACCTAGGAAAACTGAAATATGTCTCAATGATTTTGCAAATGGTTGATCGATCTGTGAAAAGACCAAAAGGAATACTTGAGGATGTGATAGTTGATGTTCAAGGTCATAAATTTCCGGTTGACTTTGTTGTGATGGATATGGATCAAGCAAATATATTGAGTGAGACACCAATCATACTGGGACGACCATTTTTGGCCATTGCTAAAGCTAATTTTGACTATGAGGATGGAAGAGTTGAATTTAAAATCAATGGCCAAGTCATTCCTGTAGATATGGTCACCCCTACTCCCACTGAACCTGAGACCGAAGACTGCGGTTGGATAGAAAGATGTGTTGTTCTCAACATTCAAAAAGACTTTGCCCCCATCTATCTCACCAAAGACCCCTTAGAGGTTAGTCTTAACACCTCTAGATCCACTTACAAAAATACTTCTCATAAAATTGCCACCTACAATCTGAATCTTGCACTAGAAGCTCTACCATGCCCTCTCACCGGACAAGAAATTGATGAGCTTGATAATTCCTGGGCACATTAGCCTCTGAACTCACCTTGACCTCGACCATGATCATGTCCATGATGGAACCACCATTTGAAACTATTTCTGTAATAGACTCAGGAAACACTACACAACTGACTCCACCGACAACCACTGTTGAATTAAAACCACTACCCAAAGATCTGAAGTATGCTTTCTTGGATGATGCGCACACTCTACGAGTCATTATCAATGTCAACCTAAATCATATGCAAGAGAGCCAACTCATGGAAGTTTTGAAAAGGAATTCCCAAGCCATTGGATGGAAGATAACAGATCTAAAAGGAATAAGCCCCACATTCTGCACTCATTATATATATCTGGAAAATGATAGTAAACCCTCTCGATAAATGCAAAGACAGTTAAATCCCAATCTGCGAGAGATTGCGAAGAATGAGATCTATAAATGGGCAAGTGCAATTATCATTTGCCCTATCTCTAATAGCCCCTAGGTCAGTCCTCTCCAAGTGGTTTTTAAGAAAGCTGGATTAACAATTGTCAAAAATGAGAAAGGCGAGGACATACCCACCAGAGTAGACACATCTTGGAGAGTTTGTGTAGATTATAGGAAACTCAATAAGGCTACCCGAAAAGATCATTTCACATTGCCATTCATTGACCAAATCATTGAGAAGCTAGCAGGAAAAGAATTTTTCTGCTTTCTGGATGGATATTCCGGTTATAACCAAGTACCTATAGCACCAGAGGATCAAGACAAAACTACTTTCACTTGTCCATTTGGAACATATGCCTACTGCCGCATGCCTTTCGGACTATGTAATGACCCAACAACATTTCAAAGATGCATGATGGGAATTTTCACTGATATGCTCGGAGATTTTATGGAAATATTTATGGATGATTTCTCTATTTTTGGAGACTCTTTTGAGGAAACACTGGGATTTTTGAATAGAGTCCTCTAGAAATGCATTGAAGTGAACTTGATATTATCTTGGGAGAAATCACATTTTATGGTGAAATAAGGGATTGTGTTAGGACATGTTGTGTCAAAGAAAGGGATGGAAGTGGATCCATCAAAATTGAGACAATCACCCGTTTAAGTCCACCGGTGAACATAAAAGGTATTCGGTCCTTCCTAGGTCATGTCGGCTTTTACCGCCGCTTCATCAAGGACTTTTCGAAAATTTCCCTCCCTCTCACAAAATTACTGAAAAAAGATCAAGACTTCACTATTACTGAGGAAGCATTCGAATCTTTCAAAACACTGAAGAAAATCATCATTGAAGCACCCATCCTACAACCCCCTGATTGGAACTGTGAATTTGAGATCATGTGTGATGCATGGGATTATGCTGTGGTGGCAGTATTGGGTCAAAGGAAAGATGGCAAACCCTATGCCATTCATTATGCCAGCAAAATTCTGGATGTTGCTCAAAAGAACTACACTGTGACTGAGAAAGAACTTTTGGTTGTGACATTTTCCTTAGAGAAATTTCGATCTTACATCTTAGGATCCCACATCATAATCTACGCATACAACTCTGCTTTGAAATATCTCTTCACAAAGACCGATGCTAAGCTGAGACTCATTAGGTGCGTATTACTGCTCCAAGAATTTGATTTAGAAATTCGAGATAAAGCCGGAGCAAAGAATGTCGTGGCCGATCACCTTTCAAGAATCCCTTCCTCAAACACAGACACAATCCTAATTTCTGATAATTTTCCAGATGAAAGTATCATGTCTATTTCTCAACTCCCTTGGTATGCAGACATCGTCACCTCCACATTCCCTGATGATTGGCCAAAACATAAGAAAGACAAAACCAAAGCCCAAGCCTGATAATATCACTGGGAAGACCCATTGCTCTTCAAAGAGGGTACTGATTTGATATGGAGACGATGCATCCCTGAATCTGAAGTCAATGATGTCCTAACTCACTGCCACACTTCTGGGTGTGGAGGACACCACTCAGGGAAGCGCACAACCGCTAAAGTCTTACAATGCGATTTCTATTGGCCCATACTCTTTAAAGATGCCCATCATTTTGCTCAATCTTGTCCTGCCTGTCAGACTAATGGAACAATAACCCGCCTCAACATGATGCCCCTTCAACCCGTACATATAGTTGAGATCTTTGATACTTGGGGCATATACTTCATGGGACCTTTCACCACCTCACAAGGCTATCAACACATCCTACTCGCTGTTGACTATGTGTCCCGTTGGGTTGAAGCCATTCCCACTCGCGCTGCTGATAGCACCACTGTTGTTAAATTCCTGGACAATCTCTTCTCCCGATTTGGATTACCCAAGGTGGTCATTAGTGATGGTGGAACCCATTTTCTGAACGCTTCAGTCAAAAACTTACTTAAAAAAATGGGGTCGAACACCGGGTCTCAACTGCTTATCACCCACAGACCAATGGAAGGGTTGAGTTGTCAAACCGGGAGATCAAGACCATGCTCCAGAAAATTGTCCGCTCTGATCGTAAAGACTGGTCCCAACACTTACCTTTTGCTCTCTGGGCCTACCGCACCGCTTTCCGCACACCCTTAGTTATGAGCCATATCGGTTAGTCTATGGAAAGCCATGCCATCTACCCGTAGGGGTCCACCACAAGTCACTCTGGGCGATAAAGAAATGTCATTTGGATTATGATGAGGATGGGAAGAAAAGACTATTGGACTTATCTGAATTGGAAGAACTGAGATCACAAGCCTATGATAACAACCTGCTATACAAAGAGAAAACCAAGTTGTGGCATGATGCCAACATTTTGAAGAAAACATTCAAAGAAAATAAAAAAGAATGGCTATTTGATGCAAAACTGAAGTTATTTGCAGGAAAACTGAGATAGAAATGGAAAGGACCATACATTATAACTCAAGTATTTGATAATGGCTCGATAGAAATTTCTGACCCAAACACTAAAGCCACTTACAGAGTCAATGATCAAAGACTAAAACCTGTTGTTGAACCATCTGGTCCTATGCCTGTCTGCACAACATACCTTCTGCAGGAAAAATGAACCACCACATCGCCAAGCTGAGGCGTTAAATCACGCACTCTAGTGAGCCTCTCCTCACAGGTAATTTTCATCTTACTGCTCGCATGTTTATTTTAACTGCATTGCATTAGATAAGTATGGGGGTACCCCTATGCACTACATTTCAAAAAAACCCCAAAAAATTACATTTCACATCCCTTCTGATCCTCCTATTACACATTATCTTCAGCATGAGGACATGGTTTTTGTTAAGTATGGGGGGGTGTCTGCATAGTTTTTCAAAATTGCAAAAAAAAGAAAGAAAAAAACTCTTTTGAAAAATTCACCTAAAAATATTTTCAAAAGCAAGAAATATATCCTTCCTTGTTTTATCCTATTTGGAGAAATCAGATCTTCACTGCATAAATCATAGACTAAGGTTGAGTTGACCCTAATCCACTTAACATCATCAGAATTTCACTAGGCATGAGTTCTTAAGCTTTCTTCAGGTCCATATGGACTTTATTCTCTCAGTTCCACTAACTCTACTGGTGAGTGAACTTCTGTATCCAACTAGATCACCTGAGAAACTAGTAGCACTCTTAAACTCTTCAGTGGATATTAAGCAACTGCACATTGCACTTAGCTTGATTGAGTTTATTTTACGAGATACAATTACAATCTTGTTAAGGTGAGGAGTTGTCCTCTTGGTTGTGCCAATGCCTGAACCATATCTATAGCTAATGAAGGAACTTGACTCAGGAGCAACATGATCTCTCTAGTCTAAGTATGTCAGCAAATAAGCCAGAATCGTGCCTCCAAAGTCAATATTTAGCGGATACTACCTTTTGATGCCAAACCCAAAACAAAAACACCACAAAAAGGCATATCTCAATACAAATGCCAAAAACCACCAATCATGCAAAGATGTGCGAAGCAAAAGCAAGGAAAGAAGACCACTATATAACCCTTCTCCACAAAAAAGCCGTGGAAGCAGCCCAATGATGCTACCTAAATGTTTAAAAGAGGCCCAAAGAGGCCCAGGGTTACGCTCTGCAAAAGGAAAAGAATGAGAGCAATGGACCAAAGTGGTCTACGGAAAACCCCGAAAGTTAAAGTCCCATTCTCCAAAGAATTATGACCTATTTTTATGCTGACATACTTGGGTGAAAAGAGAATATGCCTGAATTCAGGTGAGGACCGAGGCTATATGAGTAGGGAATCATTCGATACCTTGATAGATTGTGTTGTTAGCTCGTTTCTCTTGACTCACGAAAGCTAAAATATCACTAACACTGTTTATATCCATTCAAAGTCAAGGAGAATGCTTGTATCTTAGGGATGAGCTGACCTGATCGACCTTCTGAAATCATGTCTGATTTTGTTCGAACTGAGAGGCTGTTGAAACTACAAAACTCGAGTCAAGTCGACAATTCAAACAAATCATTAATCCATGGGTCAACTCTACTGAAGTCCATGTATTTGTGTGGTTAGGATCTGAAAACACGAGACTTTGTAGGTATGTCTGCTGCAAACCCTCACCATATCTATCTTGGCTATTCTCCTTGCCCTTCACTATTGCTTATCTTATTCTTGCTCGGGACTAGCAAGACTTAAGTATGGGGATGTGAAAATTACATTATATACTAGTATAACATGCTTAAATTATGTGAAGTACAATATTAATCTTTGATGTATAAACTTCAAATTCACATAAATTGCATCCTATACACAAAGGAAATAAAATCATCATTTACATTTAAAAATCATATTCTATTCTGAGATTAATTATCAATTATAAAATTCGGGCTTGTTGTTATCAAAGAAAATGAAGAACTATTGGGTATGCTTATAATATAAAACATCCAACACATTTCACTTCACCTTTTTGTTGGAAAGAAATGGGGGAGGGTTGATGAATCTCGGATTCATCACTCTAAATATCATTAATTAGGCTCAAGTCCCTCAAAATCAATTGCATTTCTGCATTTATTTTGCATAATTAGCATTCAGGCACGATTTCATAAGAATTGCATTTTAGCATTAAATTCTGCATCAAATAAGAAGCCAAAGATCCAAGCCCAAATTGACCTGTAAATAGCCTAACTTCCCCTATTTTTAACTCCTTCATGCTAACTCCGAATAACCCAAAGCCACTTCCATTGTGTACATATCACTCACAAACATAAACGAAAAATACAAAAAAATAATTGACCCAGGCAAGTGGACCAAAAACCCAAACCCTAGTTATAGGATTTTCGGACTAAAAGCCACATATCTTCCCCATCCAGTGTCCGATTTGATCCTACCCACTTTTGAACTAATGCACATTCAATTACCTTCAAAACAAGACCAAGTTCAAGTGAATCGGAGTTCGTATGTGAAAGTTGGGTCTTGGGCCTCTTTTGTACATTGTATATTTTCGCGGCTTTTACCTGTATTTTATGCATTTATTTTCTTCATTAATAAAAATCCAAAAAAATTAGATTAATGTGTGTTTTATTTATCTTTGAGTTTTTCGTATTTTTCCGGATTTTTATCGTGATTTAAAATGACAAAAAAATTAGAAAACCAAAAAAATTCAAGGTATTCTATGTACATGGGATACCCCAAAAATTCACATTTTACATTTGACCGAATTTGGCTTTGATGTCTTCATGAAAGTTGTAGATCTCGTCGAGACGAGCAATTTTCGTGAAGGAACTTTTTCGATACGAGGTCATTTGCTATTTTTTATCGATTTTACAATGGATTTATTCGCGGATTTTTCTGGAGCTAACACGTGGCAGCCCCAGAGGCCGCCACGTGTCAGCTATTTTTCGCCTTTTTAAATCTCGTATTAAAAAAAATTTAAATATAAACGACGCACGTGCGTCGCACGTGCCTCGCCCCATCCTCCTCTCATCGCCACGTGTCGCTATAGGAGCCGTTTGATCTCGTTTGATCGAACGGCACCTGTGCGTCGTCCTCTACCTCCAACAGGCCCCCGCAATCATCGCCGCCGCCTCTCCGATATCTCCGCCAGCCGCTTCCCTTTCGCCGGTCAACCTCGCAACCAACCCAATCGCCTCCCTCGCCTATTTAAAACCCTCACCGCCCCCTTTCTCAGATTATCCGCCGATGAGCGCTTCACGAGGGTGACAGCCTCGCCTGGGCATCGCCGGCGAGATCCGAGGGCGCTCAATGCCCCTCGTCGCAGACGCGCCTCCCCTTGGCCCTTTCTGCCAAGCTCCGGGTTCTCCTCCGTCGAGCTACGTCGCCTTCTTCGACAAGTCATCATCACCTTCGCGTCGCCGCCTCGTCAACGATCGTCTTCTCCAGCTGCTTCACCAACCAACCCAACAACGTCATCGACTCCAGCCGCCATGACGTCATCTTCCCCGACTTCGCCTCCATCTTCATCTCCACAACGCCATCGCCTCCGTCGTCCACCTGCGAGCCATCGCCACCGGAGCCCCGTCCCGCCGCTACTCCCATCGCCATCGACTCCGCCAGAAGCCTCCTCCCGCTGAGGCTTCCTCCGCCTCCCTCGCCGCCTTCGCCGCCGGGCACGGGGCCCGAGACTCCCCACGCACGTGCGGGGCACATGCGTTGGGGGAGGACGTCATCAGACGCCACCCAGGGGTCACGTGCTACGCACGTGACCACCTGGGTCATTTGCAGACGCCCCCCCGGAAGATTCTTTATTTACGCTTCAGACCCCGCCTCCAGAGGGCACGTGCTGCGCACGTGCCTCTCTGGGAAAGTTGCATAAACCTCCCCTCCAGTTTAGGTAATTTCATTTAGGTCCCCTTCTTTATATTCTGTTTATTTTATTTACATTTGTACCCCTGCATTCCTTGTGCATTTTAGACCTTTAGTTTACCCTAGTTTATTTATTTAAAAATAACACTTTGTTCATCGCTTAACTCTCTACATTTTGACATGCTGTGGACATTTTTGTGATTTACGATTGATTACTAAATAATTGTTTTGTGGAAATTGGATTATTTTGCCCAATCTATGTTCTGAAATTCATAGTTAATGAACCGTTGTCCTAAAAATTCCCCAAAAATCAAATATCGTAGAGACTACTTTGATTAACATTGTGCCCAAAAATCTTTGCATTTGCATGCATAAATTGCTCTGTAAAAATCATTTAGCACGTTTCAGTATTTGATTTTTAATAGGTATTAGACTCCACATTTTTGAGATTTAGGATTTTTCTGAGATCCATCACCTTGTGATAGATCTTAGATAATTTTAATTCTCTAAAATAAGTAGGTTTCATATTTATTAAAATTAAATATTGAAAATTAATTTGTTTGCATTCAAAAATTCATAAAAAATTCATATTGCATCTAAAAATTCCAAAAAAAAATACAGTGCACTTATTTCATCATATTTTACATCTCGGCCAAGTTTCGTATTTTTCGGACATCGTTTGATTGAAATTTACATTTTAGTCCCTAAAATAGGCCGAATTTGCATTTTGCATCTCATATTGCATTGAAAAATTCCAAAAAAAAAAGACCGCCTTGAAAACCGAACTCAAAATTGGATAGACATTAATCTAGGTTGTTCCTTTACCTCCTTGTGATCGACCTTGGGACTTACCCAAGTAAAATAAACATAAAAACCACTTGATTGAATTTGAATAAAATTTGTGGTTATTTTCTTGACTGTTTCCGATTGACGCCTACAACGAACGACATATTTACTTTCACGATCGACCATTAAAAACAACTTCTTGACGCGGCTTTTGCGGACCCATCAGATGGCGCCGTTGCCGGGGAGGCAAACGGCTTAGTTTTTTGTTTTGAAAATTTTTTGTCCGGTTTTCCGAATTCGGGTAGTCTGACCCCCGAATTTGTCATTGTAAATCCCATTTTATTTCTTGTATTTATTTTTCAGCATTTCTTTCATTTATTTTATTTTTGATTATTTTCTGAGTCACTCTCTTACAATCTCTCTCTTATTTTTCTTGCGAGGTACCCGGCGCACGTGGAGCGGTTTTTCAAGGAACCGACGCATCTTCACCGACATCCGAAGAAACCGCAATTAAATTAAGATCGAGTCGAGTCGTGAGAGAGCGTAGAGTCTAGGTTTTGAATTTCTGCACTTTTAATTTTTGCTCATTTATAGCGGTGTCCGTTTGGACTCTCGCGTGTGTAAAAAAAGACCTTGAACTTTATTTGTGGTGTGTCGTGGCCTGTTTCACTCTCCGGTGAGGGTGGGGCCCAACTTGAGTGGCGACTAGGATAGACCTGCACATACGGCTCTCAGAGCATTTCTATTTTTGATTGTGCTCGTAGGATCTTAAGTCACACTGCACTCTAACTGAGACGCACATTAGATCGTTCAACTTAGCCAAATTCAACTCAATTCTTCCCGCTAATAGAACTTTCTGCTTAGGTGCGGTTTTCATCGGCTTGCACGCATTTAGTATAAATTTTCAATTCTGTATTGCATCCCACATGAAGATTGCGAGGAGGCACTGTAAGTCTTTTAACTGAGCATTCATCATAGTTTTCCGCGTGCATCAGCTTTTCCCGAATTCCTCTCTCTTGTTTTATCACATAAGTCTAAAGGAAATTGGGACTGGACGGTAGACGTGTATTTGTGTTCATCTAAATTCTACAGTGATCGCCTTAATAAAACTGGGACTGCTAAATATAGCCGATCTAAAAAAACCATAAAATCAAGAATTTCTGTGGGAGAGCAACCCCGACATTGTTTGATTTATCTTGCATCGAGGAGAGAGACACACACTAGGATAGAGCCCAGCTCCAAACCTAACATCTCATCTAAATGGCTTGCAAGACTGAATTTATCACCAACTAAAATTGAAAAGATAATAGCCGAACTCTTACGGCTTCATTGTGTGAGTTGGTGAACCCGGGGTTTGAATTGTGTTTACATTGGTGTGCGTGAACCGATTTCAAGATCAATAGCCGCACATTCGATAAAAATTCTCTTGACTATACCGTGCAATCATTTCTTCCCTATCTTGATTTAAAATGGAACTCTTGTCCAAAAACTCTCACAGATCCAACTCCTCATTCCTCTCAAAAATGACCGAACACCCATCAGAGCTATACTATGAAAATGAATTTGTTTCGGTTAGGCCCAAATCAACTCAATCCCCTTATTTCAATAGTCCTCCAACATTTGCAGGAGTCTTTCACCCGCAGATAAATTCGGCCTCCTCATTAAATTTCTATTCGAACAATCCAACCGTAAATGACCACCTACCATCTTGGACCGAATCGTCTTATTCTCAGTTTCTCGCCAATGAAACTTTTCAAGATCAAAATCCCTTCAAACCTCATGACTGGCAGAGAAACCAAACTCAGATGGATAGACATGCACTGAATAATCATCGACATTGGATTGACCATGATAGACCCCTCGTCAGACATGATGCTCATACAGAGGACTGGACTGACTGCTTAGAAACACATAAACCCTGTATGTTGACTCCACAATATCAAGGTCTGACCAATCAACGACACATGTCTGAACCTTATAAGCAGCCTCCTTCCATTATTTTTGAGGAGAAATTTTCAGAAAATAATGAACATATTTCGGATATTCCAAGAAGCTCTCCTCTCAGCACAAAGAGAAAAATGGAAGATGAAATTATCGAACATACACCTACTGCTCCCATAATTAATCATGAACCAAATCTTGAGGAGGATATTTCGAGGATAAATAAGAAATTCAATTCAATAGAGGAGAGATTTCAAAAATTTACCGATCGATTCATCGCATTCTATGGTGGCTCGGATAGTAAAATGAATGAGGAAATAATTGGATCTGAGATTGAAAATTCTGAGGATATTCAGGGACCTATGGATAATTCTGAAAATGATTATGCTGCTGACCCTCACCCTGAACACCAGAGCCCCTCTTCGTCTGAAGAACACCCCACACCCCCACACCACCCAGAAAATACCAAAAAATGGAAATATTTGAAAACCACAAAAAAATTGAAAATTCAGAAAATTTCATAAAAATTAAAACTGAAGATGATCTGCGAAATTTGGATCTGACTATACGGGAAGCACTGGAGAAACGCTTGATGTTTGAACTTCCCGTTATCCAGGCCATTGAACACTTCCCCGACCTTAAGAGATTTATAACAGATAAATTAATGAACAAAAAGTCGGGTAGGATACGAACAAAAACCGAAAGACATATCTTGTCAATGGCCTCCTCCTTGGTGTTGAGGAGAAAAACCAAGAGCCGCATAGTGAAGCGGTTGCCCAGATTTGACTGTGAAATCAAAGACACAATTTTTACCCATGCTCGGATTGATGACGATTCACCGATTAATATCCTCCCAACCTCTGTATTCCATGAACTCAAACTCGGACCGATTCGAAAGATACGAGAGATCATTCAATTGGCGGACCGATCGATAAAACGGCCGAGAGGAACCATTTCTGTCATCATGAAATTCCAAGGTGCTCCGCTCAAAGTAGAATTCACAATCATTGATATTGAGCATCAAGGAGAATTCACCCAGTCTCCAATCATTCTCGGAAAGCTATTCTTGGCATTGGCCAAGGCGAGTATTGATTGTGAGACTCGTGAAATCAATTTCACAGCATTGGAAGCACTTAGATCTGACCATGTCTTTGAGGAACCACGATCTTCTGAGGCAACCCACGAAGTCCCCGACAACCGTAATCATGAAGCGGTAGAAGAGCCCTACCCCGCAGCCACACCTGAGATAGCGGTTGTTGATGAGACTACTGGTTTAGGAAATCTCCCCCCTGCTCCATTCCTAGCCGCTCTCACCAGGGAGAATCATGTATATGAATCATATGATCCAGAGACTTATGCATGGGCACACCCTGGGTCAACCTACTCTGACTACATGGATTACATCAACTCAACTCGGGAATGCACCAACATCGAATCAATGGAGAAAGAACATGCAGAGACTCTCCCCAATATTCAAATCCCCGAGGATCTCAAAATAGACAAATCTTTCTACTACGATCCTGAGACATATGCATGGTCACACCCTGGAGCAACATTCGCTGAATATCTTGACCAAATCATCCCAAATCGAGAGTGCTCAAACATTCGGGAGACTAAGAGCAAGCACACAGACCGAGCACCGACCAAGGAAAATTCAAATGGCTATTCATCTGGATACTCAAGTGAACCGACACCTTCACGACGAAATAAAAAGAGAGTCACCTTTGACCTTCCGGAAGAGGTATCGTCTGATGGTCCCTCATCAGGTCCGGAAAAGGTAGTCTACATGAGTGAAGTCTGTTCGGCAGCCCTAAAGCCATATCTTCGTAAGGATCCAAAATTCAATTCTCATTGGACAACTCCTGTTCCTAACTACTACTCATCCAAAGCTGATGCTCCTGCCCTCTTCAAGTACATTGGAATTCTTTCGTATGAGCTGACTGAGACCGATGCTTCTGAGCTATCATCTGAGGACAAATTGATTGATCCCAAGAAGGAACGAATTTTGAGGAAACAATTAAAGAAACAAAAAGACCAGAATACTTGGAGTATGCCCACTTTCAATTACTACTCCTCTGAGGATAATTCCGATGATGGATATCTTTCATCTGACTCAAACAATTCATCCACTATCCATCATAATTTGTCTGAGGATGACATTGATAATAGTTGGGAATCTTATGCTTCATCTCCATCTCGTCATTACGATCTCCCACCACAGGCTCACAAAAAGATCAGCCGAAAACCGCCTTAATCATCGGCTAACCACCCTCCCTCCCGACCACATCGGTTCCCTTGTACAGCTTCTACCTCTACTTAGGCCAAGGCCTAAGTATAGGGGGGGATCGATGCCATCTGTATATATCATTCTTCTCCTAATTCCTGACCGCTCCATTTCCACCCTTCTTCCATACTTAGGCTGTCCATAGCCTAAGTATAGGGGGAACCGACATCCACCTGTAATTACTCTCCTCATCTCCTGACCGCTTTTCTTTTTCATTTTTTTCCACTCCCTTACGCTTAGCCCGAGCTATGTCTTCCGCTTCTTGTGCTCTGAGGACACAGCACTCGCTAAGTATAGGGGGGTCTGTATATATACTTTGTATATATTTTACCCATATCTCGTACTTGCGCGTAAGTTTATATGTATTTACGGGGTGGGTACTAACTTGAAAAAAAAACAACAAAAAAAATTTTTGCTATTAACACTGACTTGCCCAATATCTAAAAAAAAAGAGGCTTCTTATTCCATGTTCTGCATAAAAAAAATTTCAAAAAAAAAATGTGTCTGCATTGCATACACCTGCACTTCATCCAACATTACATGCATTTGCATATGTGAAAAGTCATTGGGTTCTGAACCGAGTTATGAGCCGAAACCGAGAGTGGTCTGGACTTGACCTTAATCCACCTAATTTTCAGAGGAACTTCACAGAGAAATAGGATTTTAAGAGCTTCAGGTCTTTTGACTTAATTCTTTAAGTTCCACATGACAATGTGCAGCGTTTGACTCTTAGTGTCTAACATGATCTCTTTATTCTGGGTACAACTCTGGAATAGGGAATTAATTTGTACTCTCGCACTATGCACTTAACTCAACCCAGACGGGATGTTGGAAGACTATGTGAGTTTCTTTTCTGGTAGCGTGGAAATCTAAAGACCGGAGTACGGGTTGAAATAAAGCTTCGGAAAAGGGATGGACGGCTGGGCACAAATTTTCTAAGACCCCAAAAAATGTACGGAATAAAAAGATGCTATATCCGTAGGGGCAAAACAAGATCCAAGCAGAACCACCAAAAATTCCAAATACAAAGAAGCATTCTACCAAAAAACAATTCGACCAAAAAGGTCCAAGCTTCAAGAAACCTGCAGATCTTGGTGAAGACTTGGCTACACTGGCCATCTTCACAAGGAGAGGTGACTACACTGGCCACCCCCTCCAGTTCTTTTCTCTTTCTTCTAACTTCTCCCTCATTCGATTGTGAACACAGCACGACAGACCTTAGAAGGAAATACCTGACTCCCCGAGGACGAGTTACTGGAGAGGAGAGGAGCATGGTAGTCCGGCATTCTGAATGGGAAGAGCTAAAACCCTTCACACACACGAGTCGGTTATTCAATGTTCTTAGGGTATACTTTGGGAAGAGGATTGATCTAAGATGACTTCTGAGCCGAAACTGTAACAATGATGTGTAGAATTTGAGGGCTGTTGATTTTAAAATTCTAAGTCTCACAGAAGTTTCGCCACATTATTAATCCAAAGGTCGAGTTTAGTTTCATTCTCACCTTCAGCTCATGGTCTTGGTATGGAACCTAGTCTCATTTCACTTCATGACATGTCTTTTTGATGCTCAGGGACGAGCATGGTTTAAGTATAGGGGGATGATGAATCTCGGATTCATCACTCTAAATATCATTAATTAGGCTCAAGTCCCTCAAAATCAATTGCATTTCTGCATTTATTTCGCATAATTAGCATTCAGGCACGATTTCATAAGAATTGCATTTTAGCATTAAATTCTGCATCAAATAAGAAGCCAAAGATCCAAGCCCAAATTGACCTGTAAATAGCCTAACTTCCCCTATTTTTAACTCCTTCATGCTAACTCCGAATAACCCAAAGCCACTTCCATTGTGTACATATCACTCACAAACATGAATGAAAAATACAAAAAAATAATTGACCCAGGCAAGTGGACCAAAAACCCAAACCCTAGTTATAGGATTTTCGGACTAAAAGCCACATATCTTCCCCATCCAGTGTCCGATTTGATCCTACTCACTTTTGAACTAATGCACATTCAATTACCTTCAAAACAAGACCAAGTTCAAGTGAATCGGAGTTCGTATGTGAAAGTTGGGTCTTGGGCCTCTTTTGTACATTGTATATTTTCGCGGCTTTTACCTGTATTTTATGCATTTATTTTCTTCATTAATAAAAATCCAAAAAAATAGATTAATGTGTGTTTTATTTATCTTTGAGTTTTTCGTATTTTTTCGGATTTTTATCGTGATTTAAAATGACAAAAAAATTAGAAAACCAAAAAAAATCAAGGTATTCTATGTACATGGGATACCCCAAAAATTCACTTTTTACATTTGACCGAATTTGGCTTTGATGTCTTCATGAAAGTTGTAGATCTCGTCGAGACGAGCAATTTTCGTGAAGGAACTTTTTCGATCCGAGGTCATTTGCTATTTTTTATTGATTTTACAATGGATTTATTCGCGGATTTTTCTGGAGCTAACACGTGGCCACCCCAGAGGCCGCCACGTGTCAGCTATTTTTCGCCTTTTTAAATCTCGTATTAAAAAAATTTTAAATATAAACGACGCACGTGCGTCGCACGTGCCTCGCCCCATCCTCCTCTCATCACCACGTGTCGCTATAGGAGCCGTTCGATCTCGTTTGATCGAACGACGCCTGTGCGTCATCCTCTACCTCCAACAGGCCCCCGCAATCATCGCCGCCGCCTCTCTGATATCTCCGCCAGCCGCTCCCCTTTCGCCGGTCAACCTCGCAACCAACCCAATCGCCTCCCTCGCCTATTTAAAACCCTCACCGCCCCCTTTCTCATATTATCCGCCGATGAGCGCTTCACGAGGGTGACAGCCTCGCCTGGGCATCGCCGGCGAGATCCGAGGGTGCTCAACGCCCCTCGTCGCAGACGCGCCTCCCCTTGGCCCTTTCTGCCAAGCTCCGGGTTCTCCTCCGTTGAGCTACGTCGCCTTCTTCGACAAGTCATCATCACCTTCGCGCCGCCGCCTCGTCAACGATCGTCTTCTCCAGCTGCTTCACCAACCAACCCAACAACGTCATCGACTCCAGCCGCCACGACGTCATCTTCCCCGACTTCGCCTCCATCTTCATCTCCACAACGCCATCGCCTCCGTCGTCCACCTGCGAGCCATCGCCACCGGAGCCCCGTCCCGCCGCTACTCCCATCGCCATCGACTCCGCCAGAAGCCTCCTCCCGCTGAGGCTTCCTCCGCCTCCCTCGCCGCCTTCGCCGCCGGGGACGGGGCCCGAGACTCCCCCACGCACGTGCGCGGTACGTGCGTTGGGGGAGGACGTCATCAGACGCCACCCAGGGGTCACGTGCTACGCACGTGACCACCTGGGTCATTTGCAGACGCCCCCCCCGGAAGATTCTTTATTTACGCTTCAGACCCCGCCTCCAGAGGGCACGTGCTGCGCACGTGCCTCTCTGGGAAAGTTGCATAAACCTCCCCTCCAGTTTAGGTAATTTCATTTAGGTCCCCTTCTTTATATTCTGTTTATTTTATTTACATCTGTACCCCTGCATTCCTTGTGCATTTTAGACCTTTAGTTTACCCTAGTTTATTTATTTAAAAATAGCACTTTGTTAATCGCTTAACTCTCTACATTTTGACATGTTGTGGACATTTTTGTGATTTACGATTGATTACTAAATAATTGTTTTGTGGAAATTGGATTATTTTGCCCAATCTGTGTTCTGAAATTCATAGTTAATTAACCGTTGTCCTAAAAATTCCCCAAAAATCAAATATCGTAGAGATTACTTTGATTAACATTGTGCCCAAAAATCTTTGCATTTGCATGCATAAATTGCTCTGTAAAAATCATTTAGCACGTTTCAGTATTTGATTTTTAATAGGTATTAGACCCCACATTTTTTAGATTTAGGATTTTTCTGAGATCCATCACCTAGTGATAGATCTTAGATAATTTTAGTTCTCGAAAATAAGTAGGTTTCATATTTATTAAAATTAAATATTGAAAATTAATTAGTTTGCATTAAAAAATTCATAAAAAATTCATATTGCATCTAAAAATTCCAAAAAAAAAATACAGTGCACTTATTTCATCATATTTTACATCTCGGCCAAGTTTTGTATTTTTCGGACATCGTTTGATTGAAATTTACATTTTAGTCCCTAAAATAGGCTGAATTTGCATTTTGCATCTCATATTGCATTGAAAAATTCGAAAAAAAAAAGACCGCCTTGAAAACCGAACTCAAAATTGGATAGACATTAATCTAGGTTGTTCCTTTGCCTCCTTGTGATCGACCTTGGGACTTGCCCAAGTAAAATAAACATAAAAACCACTTGATTGAATTTGAATAAAATTTGTGGTTATTTTCTTGACTGTTTCCGATTGCCGCCTACAACGAACGACATATTTACTTTCACGATCGACCATTAAAAACAACTTCTTGACGCGGCTTTTACGGACCCGTCAAGGGTGAGAGTGAAAAAATCCCCACTCTTTAATTGTCATGCATGCATATGGACCATTCTCTCTCTTTCTCTCTCCCCCATTTTCCATAAAAAATTCGACCATGATAAATCCCCCTCTCCCCATGAAACTCCCCATACATGCATGCATTTATTGGTCTTGTCTTATATGCATGTGACTCCTCAATTCATTCTTGAAGAGGCGCACATTGCATGTATAAAAAGGGGCTCTCTCATGCACATACAGGGACTCACGCCTCTCTCCCCCTTCCCATCCATTTCTCACGCATACTCTCGTAATTCACTCTCTCTCTTTCGTATTTGTGCAATTTTTTAATGCAGGTCCAACGCTCCCTCATTGACGCTCTCCAGCGCGCACAACTCCTCTTGCGCGACCTGCAGCCCGCGCACCATCTCTTCCTCGCGTGCATCGCACCAGATCCAACTTGCGGATTCTCCTCCAGCATTCGGGCACCGACGTGAGCCCGACCTCCCCCTCCTGCAAGCGATCTACGTGCCTCCCTCCACCCTTGGCGAGGGTGCACGTCCAGCACTGTCACTATCCGCGCACTCTCCTCTTTGCGTGCACGAGAGCACGCTTCTGCTCGCACCACCGGCGCCCCCAATCCGTGCACTACTGCCCACTTCCAGCCCGCGTCCTCGCGTATTCCATCCCACGTATGGTCATCTCTGCCACTTCAGCCTACACATCCGTCTCTATCGCCATCGCCATCATCTTCATTCCGTATCCGGATAGAGAAGTATTTCTCCTCTCTATTATTTGTCTCCCGCGTTTTTATTCCCTTAGTTAACCAGTTTAAGTTGAATTTGCAAGAACAATTTTTATTGTGTAAGCTACTCTCAACTCCATTTTTCTTGAAAATATATGCAATGCAAGTTTTATATTTCAACATTCTCTCTTGAAAGCTTCCAAGTAAATCTCATCTTCCCATATTAAATTGTGAATCAACCCCCACTTCCTTACTTAGTTGCACTCATACCATCATTTGCTTATTCTAAGTTCTAGGGAGTATTTTCACCATAGATCACATTCTGTTATAAGTTTTTCTTTCATCATAATAGATTTAAAATTTGAATCAAGTTTTAAAGAAGAACAAAAAGAGCGAGTTTGCTTAGTCCCTGCGGATACGAACCTCTACTTGCACTATATAACTCATATTTTTCCAACATGCTTGTAGTTGTAATCTTATTTGTATGATTTCAGTTTTGCGTGGAACAACAACGGCGTGGTAAAACTAACTTTTTAAACCACATAAAATCGCATCAACAGTGTTAAATACCGAATTGGGAAATGCAAGTTGGACTTGCAAGGTGGAATGAGTTCCCGCTTCTTTTTTATCGGAGTCGCAAGTACTCATATTATTGGGATGTGACAAAGATAGGAAAGGAGATCTCAGATCTTGCTTGAGATATAGCGGTAAGTATATCTCTTACTTTGAAAGACAATTAGGGAATAATCTTTCAAAGTTGACATAGCAAGACAAATTTGATTTAAAAAGCCATAATCAAATATCTTAAAATAAATATATAGTTATTTATGTATTCTGATATAGTGCACTCTTAATTTCAGAAAATGAAGTCCATGAACCCACTTAGCAGGCTCCTGGAGGTCAACTAGTTGATCGGACCAAATTATTCGGATTGGATCCGAAATTTGGATCTTGTTCTTTCTGCGGAGTGCATCTCATATGTGCTATCCAAGGACAAGACAACAAACCCTAAGACTGCAGAAGATAAATCATATAATGAGAAATATGATGAAGACCATAATCTGGCAAGGTGTTATATCCTTGGGTCATTATTCAATGTGATTCAGAAGCAACATGTGGAGATGAAACATTGCCAAGAGATTATGATGAATCTGAATGATATGTTCGGTGACATAAACTGCACACAACGTTACAACGTGATGAAATAGCTTATTCGCTGGAAGATGCAGGAAGGGACCTCTGTCAGAGAACATGTACTCAAAGTGTTTGGGTACCTCTCTGAATTGGAAACCCTGGGAGCCTACATTGATTCTGACATGCAGGCTGATTTTATTCTCCTGTCGCTCCCTAAGTCTTTCGACAACTTTGTCATGTCTTATCACATGAGCAAGGGTGATTTCACTAACGCTGGGCTGTTAGTTGCATTGAAGTCTGCAGAAGACGTGATGAGGAAGGACGACCCTCTGCTAGTGCAATGGTTGCACATGTAAGAGGAAAGTGCGGGCGGAAGCAAGGCTCTCGGAAGGGCCTTGCCCAGAAGAGAAAGAAGAAGAATCAAGGAGTTGATTCGTCTTCTAGTGCTTCCACACTGATGACATCGAAAAAGTCTGATGTCTGTCACTACTGCAAGAAGCCGGGGTACTGGCGGCGTAACTGCCCGGATTACCTGAAGTCTGTTGACAAAGGTAAAGCCCCAGCAGGTATGAAATCTACTTTCATCATTGAAACTAGCTTTCTCGTTGGACGAGAAGGAAGTTGGGTTGTAGATTCTGGTGCTTCTATTCATGTATGCAATTCGTTGCATTTGTTTCAGGAAACTAGGAATCTGGAGCATGGGGAGATAGTCATCCAAATGGGATCTGATGCAAGTGTTGCAGCAGTCGCCGTCGGGACCTGCAGACTATCATTATCTAGTGGTCGAGTCATAGTACTTAAAGAGTGTCTTTATGTACCTGAAGTTAGAAGGAATATGATATCTGTATCTAAGCTAGTTAGAAATGGATATTCCTTCACTTTATATAATAAATTAGTCATAAATCGTTATGATAAATATATTGTGGATGGTATTTTGACTTCTGGTGGACTCTATGAATTGTGCATTGATGAATGTGTCATGAATGTTACTACCACTAATAATGAAAACCCCAAGAGATCCAGGGTGGATGGAAATCATTCAAATATGATTTGGCATCAAAAGCTTGGTCATTTATCTGTTGATAGGATCAATAGATTGATAAAGGATGAACCTTTAGATTTTCTACAGGTTCAATCTTTACCTACTTGCGAACATTGCATTCAAGGTAAAATGACTAGAGAACCTTTCTGTAACAAGGGTTACGAGATGCGAAGGTATTCTTGACCTAATACATACTGATATATGTGGTCCCTTTAGTACCGCGACTAGAAATGGATATCGATATTATTTGACGTTTATTGATGACCATTCACGATACGGGTTTATCTTCCTACTACATCATAAATCTGAAACCTTTGAAAAGTTTAAAGAGTTTAAGGCTTTGGCTGAGAACCAAACCGATAGGAAGATCAAACGGATTCGATCTGACCAAGGTGGAGAGTACCTCTTAGATGAATTCAAGGAATATCTTAAAGAGAATGGAATTGTCTCCAATCTTACTTCCCCTGGAACTCCCCAACTTAATGTTGTTGCTGAAAGACACAACAAGACCATCATGGACATGGTTCGTTCAATGATGAGTAAACCACATTTACCTATTAGTTTCTGGGGATATGTAGTAGAGACTGCAATTTATATCCTGAACAAGATTCCTAGCAAGTCTGTACCCAAGACTCCTCACGAGCTCTAGTATGGTACCAAACCTAGTGTTAAGCACTTGAGGGTTTGGGGATGCTTGTTCCATGCGAAGAACGTGGACGCAAGTAAGTTAGAATCTTGCACTCGTGAGTGCTACTTCATTGGGTATGTTAAAGATGGTATTGGATACCAACTTTATGACCCTGAGACCCAAAAGCTTTCTGTCTCTAGGGATGTGAAATTTCTATAGGATGATTTCCTTAAAGGTCAAGATAGAAATGAAGTAGAGGAACTCATTGAATCCCTTGAGGATTCTGAGATTCCTGAAACAGAAACTGAAAAGATAAATCAAGATGAAACACCCATGCCTCTTCAAAGGAGTTCGAGGGTGCTTGCACCACCTGAAAGGTATGGATTCCGTGTGTCAGGTGAGCCTGACAATGATCCTTCTTCATTTGATGAAGCACTCGTGGATCATGACATGGATAGATGGATGCTAGCAATGAAGTCAGAAATTGACTCCATGCATAAGAATGGTGTATGGATCCTAGAGGATCCACCTAAAGGGGTAAAACCCATTGGGTGTAAATGGATCTTCAAGAGAAAGAGGGGACCTGATGGGAAAGTAGAGACTTTCAAGGCACGACTCATAGCCAAGGGCTACACACAACGAGAAGGCATCGACTACGATGAGACGTTCTCTCCTGTGGCTATGCTTAAGTCCATTAGGACACTGCTAGATATAGCTACATCTCTTGACTACGACATATGGCAGATGGACGTCAATACAACTTTCCTCAATGGATACCTCGAGGAGGATATCTATATGGAGCAGCCCCAGGGCTTCATAGTTGAGGATGGAAAAGTATGCAAGATGAAGAAATCCATCTATGGGCTCAAACAAGCTTCTCGTAGCTGGAAAATAAGATTTGACGAAACCATAAAGAGTTATGATTTTATGCAGAATCCTAATCAACCTTGTGTGTACAAGAAGCTTAGTGGGAGCGCCATTGTGTTCATCGTGCTTTACGTAGATGATATCCTTATCATTGGGAATGATACAAGACTGATGACCAGTGTGAAGATTTGGTTGTCCCATACCGTTGAGATGAATGATCTTGGAGAAGCCTCTTACATCTTAGGCCTGAAGTTGTTCAGAAACCGAGAAAAGAGAATATTGGGATTATCACGACATGGATACATCAAGAAGATTCTTGAACGATTCTGTATGGTTAGTTCCAAGAAAGGATTCCTCCCCTTAGGACATGGTATCCATCTGTCTAAAGGGTTGGCTCCTCAAATGTTGAGGAAAGGAAGGCCACGACTGGATGCCCTTACGCATCAGTTGTAGGAAGCATGATGTATGCCATGATGTGTACTAGGCCAGACATCTGTCATGCAGTAGGAGTGGTAAGTCGTTACCAATCCTGATACGGAGAGAAACACTAGAATGCAGTAAAGAACATATTAAAATATCTAAGATGGATGCAAGATTACATTTTGGTCTATGGGGATGGTGATCTCCAAGTCTTGGGATATACTGATTCAGACTTCTAGTCGGATATTGATGATCGAAAGTCGACAACAAGGTTTGTATTCCTGTTAAACGATGGTGTTGTGAGCTGGAGAAGCAAAAAGTAGGACACTACGATGGATTCAACAACAGAAGTTGAATACATTGCCGCATCGGATGCTGCAAAGGAGGTGGTGTGGTTGCGCAAGTTCTTCTTGGAGCATGGCGTATTTTCCTCTGATACTCCCATCCCATTACTCTACAATAACACGGGAGCCATTGCCCATGAAAACGAACCCAGATGGCATCAAAAGAGAAAGCACGTGGAAAGGAAATACCACATCATTCGAGAGATTCAAAATCATGGTGACATCATCATCACCAAAGTGGCTTCTGCCGAAAACACTGCTGATCCTCTTACCTACCCTCTGACATAAAAGGTTTTTTACCAGCATGTAATGAGTTTACGGATTGTACCTGAATGGTTCGAGGGCTTGTGGGAGATTGTTAGACATGTGAGCCCTGGGCGAACCATTCTTACAATAAATGTTATTGTGATATATATATATATATATATATATATATCAATAAAAGTTATTGATGTTTCACTCCCTTTCTGAAATTAAATGAATGAATGCACTATAAGGTCCCTCTGTACAATTAGGGTTATGTACTATGGCCATCTTGATGATCATATAGCTGCTGATTCATTAAATGAATAATATAGGCTGGTGTTTGGATGAATATCTAAGGAGTTGGATAGAGGGCTCATCAAGCACCGTCAAATGATGATTAAGTGATGATCTCCAACCTGAGTAGGAGATGGCAATCCTTTCTCACATAGGCTGATATCTGACCAACTTCTTGATGCAAGTTCTCTGCATGGGAATAGTGATTCGGAGGTGTCAGATTAGTTAGATCAAAGGGTTGACTTAGTGAGATAGAGATAACCTAAGTCCTATGGTGAATGTTGTCATAGCATAGGCATGCTTCCTCTGATCGGAGACAGATGTGTTATTATATATCTGAGTATGTATATTTGGAAGACCAATAGGTTGATGACCTAACCAAGCTCTATACACCGGCGTGCTGGTGTGCATGTAAGGGCATATGAGTAATTCGATGTCTCAAAGGGATTGTACATGTTCATTTATGAACCGGAAGACATGAGCTCACTCATGAGGTATTGGCACCGATCAAATTCTATGCATGGTCGTCGTGCTTTGGAAGCATGACATGAATTTGAAGGTATGATATATGCTTTGGGAAAGAATATGATTGATACCAATTCCCAATGACTAAGACTGAGAAAAATATTGATAAAACCCTGAAGAAGACAGTGTAAAATTGATCTTAATCTTCAGGTTGATCATGGGTCTTCCAGTATGCAGGATGTACATGTATAAGGAATACGTGAGGGTGATGGGATCATAAACGATTGTATAACCATGACGCTTCCATTCCGAGGGAGTGTTGAAACCGGTCTGGATTTTAGTGACTCCTCTCAATAGAGAAGCAATCTGATCTTGGTCCAAATGTTGGACTTGGTCTGAATGAGATTCAGATGCAATAAGAAGATTAGATTTGCGGTCTTGATTTAATCAAGCATCTATGGGAGGTTCGTAAGATCTGGATTTGAGATAAGATCTCAAAATCCAAGTCACTATACGTGGAATAATACAATCGTCCTGTCCTTATCTCCAAGTATCTACGGAGAAAGCACATTATTCTTGAAGGGGGTTCTAGAATAATTCATTTGATGAATTACATATCTAAGCAAGAAGGACTTGATGATTAAATGATATTTGATTATCAAGCATGATATGAATGAGATTCATATTGTTGAAGGATATGGTTAGATCCTCAAGCGCATCACGGAAGCATGATCATCGTATCGGATACGACGAAGAACGACTAGTCGCACTAGTTGTTCTATGCAGCGGAAATAAAATTTTTTTATGCGATGAAACCACATGATCCAAGAACACTTCTCGGATCGTTTCATCTAAACCACAAACAAGTATTAGGGTTACCTCTTAAGCGTGGTTGCGATCGAGTCTCTAAACAAAGAGACCTCCTGTCTCAAGTCTGATCCGACGGAGGAGACGCTTGCGAGCACGGGGATGAGCCGCGTGCTTCTCGCAATCTATTTGTGTTTCTTTCAATGGTCATGATTTGTTGCTAAAAATGCAACAACATTTAATTTAAATTAAATCTATATTGATAAATCAACATAATTCAATCACCAAATTAAATCAATCCACATTGGAGATAATGGAAAGGAGGCTCCTCCCTTCCATATTGGTGGCCGTCCCCCTCTCCTATTAGGAAAGGGAGATTCCAATGCAATCTCCAAGATTGCACATATCTCCAATATTTGCAACAACTTTTGTTGCAAATTATTTCACAAAAATAAATCCAATTTATTTTGTGAACATTGCAATCATGCCATTGGAAATTTGTGAATCACATTCACAACCCAAAACAAAATGTAAATTACATTTTCAATTTAATGTCCAATGTGAATCCAATTCACATTAAATTTAATTAACAAATGTAAATTACAAACATCTCTCTCATATATATTATAAATCACATATATAATATATTTGATTAATATGGATATTTCTATCCACATTAGTCATATCCATGATAATTAAATCATATTTAATCGCGTTGGTTCTCATTTCTCTTGTTCTCAAATAATATGAATCACATTCATATTACTTACATCTTTGATAATCAAATCACATTTAATTATCTAAGATATCTCTCTTTATAATATGAATCAAATTCATATTAATCATGATAATTAAATCACATTTAATTATCCATTTTCTCAATGCTTGGATATATATATCAACAATAGAATTATCCATGAACTCCTTCAAGGATAATGCGCTTTCTCCGCAGATACTTGGAGATAAGGACAGGGCGATTGTATTGTTCCACGTATAGTGACCTGGATATTGAGATCATATCTCAAATCCAGATTGCGGGCCTCTCATAGATGCTTGATTAAATCAAGATCGTAAATCTAATCTTTTTATTGTATCTGAATCACATTCAGATTAATGTCCAACATTTGGACTAAGATCAGATTACTTCTCTACTGAGAGGAGTCACTAAAATCCAGACCCGTTTCATCACTCCCTAGGAATGGAAGCGTCATGGTTATACAATCGTTTATGATCACATCACCCTCAGGTATTCCTAATACCTGCACATCCTGCATACTGGAAGACTCAGATTAAACCTGAAGTATTTGATCAACTTATACTGTCTACTTTATGGTTTTATCAGTAAGTTTCTCATTCGATCATTGGGAGTTGGTATCGATCATATACTTTCCAAAAAGCATATATCATACCTAGGTCTTGATCATATACTTTCCAAAAGTTTATATTAAACCTACAAATTCAGTCAAGCTTCCAAAGCGAGACGACCGTGCACGGAATTTGATTCTTCCCAATATCTCATGAGTGAGCTCATGTCTTCCGGTTCAGTAAATGAACCTGTATGATCCCTTTGAGAGATCGTATTACTCATATGCCCTTTCATTTCAGATCAGGGAATGATATTTGCAATAACATTTATTGCATAATGGCTCGTCGTGGGCTCGCATTTTCAACAATCTCCCACTAGCCCAAAGAGTCATTAATGGGCTAATCATTTAACCCACACTCATGTGACAATCATAGGCTATTTTGAAATAGCTAGGTAAGATGATCAGTCACTCTGTTCCCGCGAGACTATGCCAAGTCCTTTTACGGCACTTGCATATCTCCAGTAACAGTGCTTTCTAATGCGATTGTTGCATCTCATGCAACCAATACTCAATCTTGTTAAAGCTATTGTAGTCCTCTTGACACTATAGATTAATAATTGTAAATACTACATTATTTAATAAACATTTTTTATGTTATAAGCAAAATTATAATAAAATCATTTATTATGTTAAACAAATTATTTTCGAATAAAATCCCCTAATTCATCCTGTAGCGTCCTACGTGGACCAATCAGGGCGGCGGACCGTTGACCTCTGGTCAACTGTCCCATCCGCATCTCCGCCCGTCAAATCCGTCTGCGAGCCCGTCTTCTCCCTTTTTTCACGGGCGTCTCCTCCATCGATTGCGCTCGCTTCCTCCACAAGAAATCATCCCTAATGATCACTGATGCCCGCCAATATATTGGATCATCTGTACAAACACCAGATCACTCAATAAACGCCGATCAATAAGGGCGTCCAGGGATGTTTATAAATAAGTTTCCCCTCCTCCTTGGTCTTATTTGGCCAAACTACTTCCCCCAAAACACCTTGAATCCGATCCTAGACGAACCCTTGTGACAGGAGGAGTTCCCGAGCACCGTGAATCGGCCGGAGGAGGAAGAAATTTTGTCACGGCGGAGCTCCCTCGTCCGTCCTGCTCCCTGGAGGCCCCCAGGTATAAGAGCTGCGCATTTACTTCCTTAGTAGCTTTTCATTTCTACATTTCATTCCTGTCTTTTATTTAGCCTTTCGATTAGTAGGATAGCTTAGTTTAGCCAAATTGAAGTTCGCCGGAGCTCGGCTCCGGCGACTTCTCCACAGTGCCTCGACTATCTCCGACCATCATTTCACCTCCCTCTCACTCCTCATCGCCTCCCCCATATCTCGACCACCTTTGTTCAACCGGAGACCCGCTGTCTTCGCGAACTGGAGCTCCACCTCCGTCGTTCGTCGAAGCTCCTCCGCCTCGCCTCACCTTGCGCCTCAGCTTCAAAACCCAGGGTCGAGGAGAAAGCCCTCAAACCCCCTTGTTCTTCCTGTGCAGGTACCACGTTGAAACAAGCCCTCCGGGACTCGATCCGACCCAGGAGGAGGTCCTTGGGGGTCCAGACCTTCTCCGACCTCGCCTGAACACCTCAGGCCTCCAGGAGCCAAGTGAAGACCGTCGTTCGACGCGGGGACCTTCCAGCAACGTGATGAACACCTCGGATGCGAAGGAGAAACCTGGAGGAGCCCGCGATTCAAGATCGAAACTCGCTTCGCGTGAGCTTCTTCCCTGTTCTTCCAGGCGGCTCCATCGCCGTCCGATCATGATGAAGGTCCCAGATGCAGCAGCAGCCGTGGGATGGACACCATGCCGACCGTCAGATCGCGCCTCGCGATCTAATCTCAAGCGCCCATCAGCGAAGCGGTACCGGCCATTGGATGTGCGACGCGTGGATAAGTTAGATCATCAGCGCTGTCCAACCGCGCCTAATAAGGGGTAAATTGCATATTTAATCCCAGTTCCTTTTTGTATTTAATGTTTAATACTGTAAATAAAAGTCGAGGTTCAAAATAATGTGGAAATTTTGTATGGACCCCCTGGATATTTTTAATATTCCCCTTTAGGTCCATTCCACGTCACCTCACGTGCCGTCCCACGTGAGGAGTAAAAAATGCACGCGACCCCATGTATGTTTTTGTATTTACCTTCAGTCCATAAAACAAAATATCAAGTGTATTATTTTTGTGAAACTTGTAACCTGGACCATGAACTTTCCGTAATTACAATTTAGTCCCTGTGTATGCGGATCACGTGTAGTCCCACGTGATGGTTAAATTGCAAGGGGCCCTGGCAGGTTTGTGTATTTGCATTTCGTTCTTAAAATTGCAGAAAACGTTGATACTTTCTGGTGTTTTTGCACAGTGACCCATGTATTCATTTTTATTTGCGGAAACACCCCTGCCAGGCAGTGTTTAATTTTATTTCCTTCTCGTATTTATTATAAATAGCAATATAGCTCCAAAAATCATGAATTTTTAGGATAGTTGCCTGATATAGTGTTAGTTCACGCATGGATTTTTACTCTGGATTTTAGGCAACTTACCTAATTTTAAAAATTAAAATGGAGCCTAATCAATCACTGTTTAAATTATAAAATACCCAAAAAATATGAAAAACATTTTGAAAAATTACAAAAACATTTATATATGGTTTATTTTTATATATATGGAGTCCAGAAAATGAAAAACCCTAAAAACAAGAAAAAGAAAATATAAAAATTTCAAGAAGCTCCAAAATCCTAAAAAAAGGAAAAAACCTAGAAAAATTCCAAAAATATATTTTCCTCTTCTAGAATTATCTATATAGTATTACTTACATATTAAAATTAAGTGGGTTATTTTTGGACTTATTTTATATTTGTAAAACCCAAATTAGTTTCGGCCTATCTTAATAGTCCCATATTAGGGACATTTTTGAAATTAAAAATGCATAAAAATTCAAAAAATCCAGAAAAATAACAGAAAAATAGAAAAATATAAAAAGCCAAAAAATTATATATATTATTCATAAAAATATATATCCTTGTATTATCTCTCTCTCTTTTCTTATATCTATATCTCTTTATATATATGTCTATATTATATAATTAAAAAAATATAAAAAGAAAATAAAAAATATAAAATCTAATATAAAATAAAAATCATCAAAACAAGAGTAAAAAAATATATAAATTTTAAAAACCCACAAAAGACTTGTGTGCATACACGACCAGCTTGTACATGAATACTTGTGGGCTACCGATTTTTGCTCTCTGTGGTTCGACCTCTACATGCTTACACTATGCATTCTATGGTAGAGTTAATAAATGTTAATTCACAGTTTTGGGACTCAATTGACTTATTCTTTAATGTGGGTTAATCTCTGATCAACAAGGGTTTTGTGAGCGGTCGCCTCAGCGACACTATTGCCCCCGCCTTGTGCGGGGTGTATTTTGACCCTCGCAAAATGCTCGTTATCAGTACCCCAACCCAACCCAGTCCAACCCAGCAACCAAATAAGCCCTTACGGTCGGGGACGTGTTCAATGGCCTGTATAAGGGGAAGTTCAAAAATCAATCTTTTCTCCAAGGCTTCCCGTAAAGCAGGATCCAAATTCTTCAGATCTTCTTCAGATTCAATTTTTATGTATTTTTCGAAATTTTTTATTTTTTATAGTTTTTGAATATTCCATTTTTTGGTATTTTCTGTGTGGTGTGGCGATGTGGTGCGTTCCTCAGATGTGTCGGGTCTTTGATGTTCCGAGAAGGAGTCAGATGCATAGTCATGTCTAGGGGAATAATAAGCAGAAGAGCCGCTGTCAGAATCGTCCCTAGGTTTCTGGATATCCTCAAATTTGTCAAAACGAGATCCAATAATTTCCTCATTCATTTTTATGTCTGAACTCCTAGAGACTGAAATTAGTCGGTCAGCAAATTTTTGAAATCTATCCTCCATTAATTCAAATCTCTTACTTATCCTCGAAATATCATCCTCAAAATTCTATTATTGATCAATCATGGGAGCAGTCGATTTGTGATTTTGATTTTCAATAATCTCATCTTCCATTTTTCTGTATGCGTTAGGAGAAGAGTCTCTTGAAATATCCAATATATGATCGTTATTTTCTGAAAATTTCTCCTCAAAAATTATGGAAGGAGGCTACTCAGCGGAAGGATTTTGCGGGAATGTGTAGGTCTCATACTCAACATGCCATGACTCGGGCATGTCATAGAGTCTACTTCCATGGTCATGATTGATCGTATCCTCATATAATGGGGTCATACAAGGTGCATATTTGTCGATATCATCCATGTGGTCCTCTGTATGGATAGGCTGATCAAATGAGTGATATTCAGGTTGGTTAATAGAGATTTGATCGCTACGGTCAATCGAACGCTGTTGATCATTAAGTGTGGATCTTTCCATCTGGGTTTGGTTTCTCGATCAGTCATGAGACTCAAAGGTATTTTGATCTTCAAATGGTTCATTAGCGAGAAATCGAGAATAAGACGGTTCAGTCCAGGATGGTAGGTGGTCATGTGCGCTCGGATGATTCGGGTAAGAATTCAATGAGGGGGCTGAATTCATCCGTGGGTGAAAGTCTCTTACAAATGTTGGAGGATTATTGAAAGAAGAGGATGTAGTTGATTTGGGCCTAACCGAGACAAAGTCATTTTCATAGTATAGTTCTGATGGATTTTCAGATAAATGTTTGGCCATTTTTGAAAGAGCTAAAAGGAATGATGGTTTGGGTTTGCAATGATTTTCAGGATGTGGAGAGTTTTTGGACAAAAGTTCCATGATAAGGTTTAAATCAAGAAAAGAGAGAGATGATTGCATGAGATAGTCAAAAGAAATTTTATCATATGTGCGGCTTTTGATCTTTCGATATCGGTTCATGCACACCAATGCAAACACAAATCAAATCCCGGTTCACCAACTCACACAATGAAGTCATAAGAGTTCGGCTATTATCTTTTTAATTTTAATTGGTGACAAGACAATCTTGGAAAATAATTAAGCGAGCTGTTAGGTGTCAGAAATTTTCTTAAAGACTGTCCCGAATTCCTACGACTAGTTGCATCTACTTTCAGCTAGTATAGGTGTAAGTACGGACCGTAAAACGACTACCCGTATTACTTAAGGACGGAGCCTTACGTAGTGTCCCTTAAACCACCCACTATGCTAAGGAAGTCCGGACCGTTTACCGGCTACCCATATTCCTCACTAAGAAGTAGCTAATCGTTTTTAAAATCAGTAGTCTGAATGAAAATCCGAGTTTTGGGCTCTATCCTTAAGTGTCGTCTCTCGCTCACTCAGAAAAATAAAAGCATCCAAGGTTGGGGTTGCTCTCCCGCAAAAATTCTTGATTTTATGGGTTAATTTGAAATCTGCTATATTTAACAGTCCCAGTTTTAATTTGATGATCCCTGAAGAATTAAGTGAGCAGAAATATACGTCTACCGTCCAGTCCTAATTCCCTTTTAGAATTATATGACAAAACAAGAGGGTAAATTCTGGAAAAGCCGATGCACGCGAAAAACGATGATGTATGCCCAGTTAGAAGACTTATAATGAATCCTCGCAATCATCATGTGGGATGCTAGACAGAAATTGAAAATTTATTCTAAATGAATGCAAGCTGATGAAAAAACCGCACCTAACAGAAAGTTCTATTAGCGGGGAAGAATTGAGTTGAATTTGGCTAAGTTGAACGATCTCTGTGCGTCTCAATTAAAGTGAAGTGTGTCCTTTGATCCTACGAGTGCAATCAAAAATTTAAATGCTCTAAGATCCGTATGTGCAAGTCTAGCCTAATCGCCACTCAAGTCGGGCTACACCCTTACCGGAGAGTGAAACAGGCCATGATACACCACAGAAAAAGTTTGAGATCTTTTTTACACACGAGAGAGTTCAAACAGACACCGCTAGAAATAAGAAATTAATTACATAAAATAAAATTCAGAAAAACAAATCCTAGACTCTACACTCTCTCATGACTCAACTCGATCTTAAATTAATTGCGGCTTTTCGGAAGTTGGTGAAGATGCGTCGGTTCTTGAAAAACCCCTCCCCGTACGTCGGGCACATCGCAAGAAAAATAAGAGAGAAAATGTAAGAGAGTGACTCAAAAATAATAAAATAAATAAGAAAATAAATGCTGAAAATAAATACAGGAAAAAATAGAATTTACAGTGGAAAATTTGAGGGTCAGACTACCCGAATGCGGAAAACCGACTAAAAATTTTCAAAACACAAAAGTAAGTCGTTTGCCTCCCCAGCAACGACGCCATCTGACGAGTCAAAAATCACGCTTGTTAAATAAGGAATAAAATGTGTATTTGATCATGCGTAAGAAAATGATTTATGTCATTCGTTGTAGGCGGCAATCGGAATCGGTCAAGGAAATAACCACAATTATTTCATCAATTTTTAATCGTACGGTTTTATGTTTATTTTACTTGGGAAAGTCCCAAGGTCGAACACAAGGAGGCAAAGGAACAACCTAGAATTATGTCTATCAAAATTCGTACACGGTTTTCAAGGCGGTCTTTTTTTATATTTTTTTTTCAATGCAATTAAAGACGTAAAGTGGAATTTTGGCCTATTTTAGGGACTAAAATGTAATTATCAATCAAACGATGTCCGAAAAATATGAAACTTGGCCAAGATGCAAATCATGATGAAATGACTGTACTGTATTTTTTTTTGGAATCTTTGGATGCAATATGATTTTTTTAAGAATTTTTAAATGCAAATAGATTGAATTTCAATATTTAAATATAATAAATATTAAATCTAATTATTTTCAAGGAATAAATTATCTAAGATCTTTTACTAAGCAATGGACCTCAGAAAAATACTAGACCTCGAAAATACGAGATATAATACCTATTAAAAATCAAATATTGAAATATGCAAAATGATTTTTATAGGACAAGCTATGTATGCAAGTGCGGTTCTTTTTTAGCACAATATCAACGCAATTAATTCTACAATATGTGATTTTTCAAAAAAATTTAGAGCAACGGTTAATAAATGAAAAAATTCGAAGCATAAGATGGGCAAAATAGGCCATTTTCCACAAAATAATTAATTATTAATTAGCCATCGATCAAAAAAATATCCACAATATGTCAAATTGTAGAGAATTAAATGATGAACATCACGCTATTTTTGGATAAATAAAATATGCAATGTAGGAGTCAGAAAACACAGAGGAACACAGGGGTCTCTCTGCAATATATAATAAATAGAATAATTATAAAAATGCAGTAGGGGGTATTTTCTGTAATTACTGATAACCTGGGGGTGATCTCCAAAATTCCCAGCAGGTCATGTGCGTCGTCGGCGGGGCTAGTGCGTAAAATGGCAGTGGTCCAGGGGTTGCCAATGAAATTTACCTCGCTGTTACGTGCGGAGCACGTGACCTGGGGGATGACTCCAGGTGACGTTCCCCTGCCACGTTCTACGCACGTGGGGTAGGGGCCTTGGGGTAAGCGCCCGATCGTGGCGGTCGGGAGGCAGAGAAGGCCAGGTGGGACGGCGGTGGCTCCGCTGTTTGTGGCTGAGCAGACCCGACCAAGGCGGAAGGGGGCTGGAGGTTCAGCCGAGGCGGAGGTGGATCGGAGGTCCGACAAGGCTAGTGGGGCTCCTTGGCAAGGCGGAGGAAGGCCACAGGGGCTTTTATGCAGTGGTCCTCCAGCGAGTCAGTGGCAAAGGCAATGGCATTGGAGACGAAGCCCACGGGCCTCGACGCGTGGAGAGCGAAGGCGGAGGTGGGGCTCTGGTCCAGGGCTGAGCTCCGCCATTGAAGCAGAGCTTTGTCGGTGAAGAAGTTGAAGACCAAAGTTGAGGGCGGTGTTTGTTGCGGAGAAGACCGTCAATGTTGTCTCTACGGTGGATCACTGGAGCCGGAGGAGTGGGCGAGGAGGATGCTGCTGCAACGAGGATCGGAGGATCCTCGGATCTCGCCGCGAAGATGGCGATGTCGGGCTGTCACCACCGACAAGGTCGAAGAAGGTGCACGTCGGTGGATGATTGAGGACGGGGCGACACTAGGTTTTAAATAGAGCAGGGGGGTTTCGTCGGAGAAGGAAGGTGCTGTCGATGGCGATTCGATTGGAAGGAGATGATGGTCGATCTGACGAGATTAGGATCGATCAAGGATCGGAGATTGATTTTGGACTGGATTCAATGAGGGGGTGATCGGAGACGAGGCTACGATTTGGGGGTTACGATGAAATTGCCGGGAATGAACTGGGGCGGCGACGGAGCTTCCAAAGGGGGCAGGTTGACGACGGGCACTGGGTCGTCTGATCGACGGAAGATCGGATAGGCCAAATGGGACCACGTGGTGCTCGATGGGTGTAGGAGAGCGGGGCACGTGCGTTGCGCGTGCCTAGAGGCACGTGCTTCGCACGTGCGATGATTTATAATATTTTTTTTAAAAAATGAATAATAAAAACTTTGAAAACGTCTGACACGTGGAGGCTCCAGGAGCTGCCACGTGTCAGCACCAGAAAATTCAGAGAACATCCCTTAAAAAAATACAACAGAAATAGCAAACAATCTCGGATTGAAAAAATTTCTTCACAGAAATTGCTCGTCTCGATGAGATCTACAACTTTCATGAAGACATAAAAACCAAAATCGATCAATTGCACAAAGTGATATTTTTGGGGTATCCCATGTACATAGAATACATTGATTTGTAGGTTTTATAATTTTTTTGTCATTTTTAAACCATATAAAAATACGAAAAAAAACAGGTAAATTAAAGATAAATAATTACACATTAATCTAATTTTTTGGATTTTTATTAATTAAGAAAAAGAAGAAAGAGAATATGAAAAAGACTGACTTTGTACAAGTAGTTAGTGAAGAGTCAAACTCAATTTGTTTCTTTGATTTCAAGCTCAATTTGGATTTGGATTTTTGCGCATTTTAATAAAACTTTCATCAAATAAGGCAAATGAAAAATAAATGACTTAAAATAGGCTAAATATGTACATAAAATAATTGGTCAAAAACCGCTAAAATACAAAAACATATATGCATCCATATCTACCTCGAGAGTTTTCAATTCAGACAGGTACCCAAACATTTTGAGTACATGCTCACGATCTGAAGTCCCTTCCTGCATCTTGTAAAAAATAAACTCTTTCATAATATTATAATGCTGAGTTCAGTTAACATCACCAATCATCCCCATGAGATTCATCATTATATCCTCACAGGTCTCCATCTCCACATGTTGCTTCTGAAGCACATTGGAAAGAGATCCCAAAATATAACATAATGAATAATGTATGATCTTCATTGTACTTATCATTGTAATTGATATCTTCTGGTATCTTAGGGTTTTTTATCTTTTCCTTCGTAGAGAGAACAAGATCCAAATTACGAATTCAATCCGAGTAATTTGGTCTAGTCAACTGATTGACCTCTAGGAGCCTACTAAGTGGGTTCATAGACTTCATTGTCTGAAATTAAGAATGTACTATATTAGAACATATAAATAATAATATATTCAATATTAAATTCTTTGATTACGTTTTTTTAATCAAATTAATCTTGCTTTTTCAACTTTTTTATTCCCTTAACCACTTTCAAAGCAAGAGATATATCTACCGCTATATCTCTAGCAAGAACTAGGGTCTCCTTTTCTACCTTAGTTACATCCCAATAATATGAGAAACTATAACTCAGGTAAAAAGAAGCGGGAACACATTCTGCCTTGCAAGTCCGACTTGCATTCCCAATTTGGTCTTCAACACACGGGCTCATCAACCCTAAGGCGATGTTAACCTGTTGTTAATTGAACCAATCGTCAACATGCACTATACAAAAATATCGTCCCAATAATATGAGGAATTGATATTGGTGTCGTTACGTATACTACCTTACTCTTTCAAGAATCGTGTCTGATACAGATGCGCTTGTATGCAGGAGTTGTCACTTCGAACATGTGTCTCCTACATACAATCCCTAGCGACAGAATCCTTCGCCTTGATGGGAGACCATGGATGTCTCTTATGTGATCCTCCATATCATATTCAAATTCTAATTAATTATTATTAATCATATTCACATTATTATTCTTCCAAGGAAAATACAACTCTATTCATATAAGAGTATTTAATTGGATGTAATTAATTTAATCATATTAAATCAATTAAATCCAATTCAACCAACCAACAAACAATTTTTTATTGTTATTTAAAAGAATGGTGTCATCTCAAGATATGTATTATTCAAATTATAATAATTTTAAAAATACAACATCATCTCTTCATTAATCTACAACTATTTTAGGATAAACTAAGGTTTTTATGAAATATTCATTCAATAGCCTACGATGATAAATCAATTATTTTCATGATTATTAGACATCATATCAAAACAAGGCAAATTTATAATTTCCATGATTTTCACTGAATTATAAACACATTAAATAAAGATGTTTGATGATCTAATCTTCTTCCGACCCATCTCCACTAAATATGAAATATATAGGGCAAATAGACTCGTAATCACACGAAATAAATTTGAATGACTTGATGGTTTGATTCTCTACTTAGTCCAAGTGTTTATTTCACATTTTATGACGAGAAAACAATATGTAAAATTAATTTGCTTTCCGATCAGGAAATACATGCAAAACCATTTTCCATGGCAGAAACTATTCGAATCATTTTCATGTACTTTTGATATCAATTAAAGGCTACTGTTTTGGGACATATTTAGACATTCTAAATGCACTTTAATAACCAAAAAACACGCTCAAGCAGTTCACATACAGTGGATTTTAAATCAAGCGAAAAACTGATTCAAATCTTGCATCCAATGCAACAACAATGTTCCTGCGCATTCGAAACATGAAACTTGATCCCCTAGGGCTTCAGATCATATCCAAGACCTCGATCAAGGATTTTATACCACTTGAAGGATTTGGAAAGATCCTTATGAGCATCATGAAAGCATGAAGATTGCATCATATGCGATCAGAGCGACTAGTCGCATTAGTTGCTCAGAGCAGCGGAATTTAAAAAAATTAATAATGAAAACACATCATCCAAGAACATTTCTTGGATCATTACATCAAATCACATACAATATTAAGGATTACATCTTGAAGCGTGGTTATGATTGTAGTCTCTAACATAAAAGATCTCCTATCTCAATTCCGATCCAGCTAGAGAGATGCTTGCGAGCACGGTGATGAACTGCTTGCTTCTCGCAATCCAAAGCGTTGATCCAAGTGGTGAATCTCATGATCTCCTCTCACAAGATCAAATGTCTTTTACACGATCAAGGCACACTGAAGGAGACATAGATCCATGAGTAGTCGAGGCACCGGGACAATGGTGTAGCGATGATGACGGTCTCTTTAGGATTTACAAGTGGAGCCCACTTAGAGAGAGAGAGAGAGAGAGAGAGAGAGAGAGATGGTGTGTGAGATGAGAGAGAGACCTTTCAATTGTTGTGCGTGTAAAGAATATATAGGTTTGCCTCTCCTTATATAATATTTTTGGAGTCCATGGATCTCAATCCATTGACAACACAAATCGAATGGTTCACATTGATTTGTATTTCTTTCAATGGCCATGATTTTCTCGTTAAAAACAAAACAACAATTAATTAAATTAAATATATTGAATAATAATCAATATAAATTAATTTTCATTAAACCAATCTTCCTTTAAGAAATAGGAAAAAGGCAAGTCTCCTTCCATAAGGAGATGGACGACCAACACTTTCCATAAGGACTTGTGGTCGTCCACCCTCTCCATATGGAAGGGTGGCTTCATCTTTCCTATTTCATGGTATTTTAAATTCCACGAATATCTCCAAAATTTACAACAATAAACAATTCCACAAAAATAATTCATAATTAGTTTGTGAACATTGCAATCGGGCCATGAAAAAATTGTAAATCAAATTCACAACCCAAAATAAAATGTAAATTAAATTTTCAATTATTTGTCCAATATGAATCCAATTCATATCAAAATTTACAAATAATTGATATTTACATTTTATGAATTGGAAACATATTGTATTATAATTATATCCAATATGAATGTATTATAATTTATAATTGCAGCAATAAAATGTAAATTAAATTTTCAATGTTATTTACAAATTGCTTTCTCTTATGTATTATAAATCACATTTATAATATATATGAATAGTGGACAATGGTATCCACGTTATTCTTATCTATAATAATTAAATCATAATTAGTTATATTGAATCATCAGTCTCATGCGTATAAACACTATGAATCAAATTCACAATATTCATGATAATTAAATTGCATTTAATTATCCATTTATCAAAGCTTAGATATAATTTAATAATGGATCCGATGCTTCCCTCTGTTGGGTTCTTCCTCCCCTGTAGTTCCGTTGATGTTTAATTAGATCGGGATCTTTCCCTTGCCATCTTCACTATTGAAGAAATATCTAGTCAGCATCACCTCTTGAACTCTTTTAAGAATAATGTGCTTTCTCTGCGGATACTTGGAGATAAAGACATGGAGATTGTACATTCCACGTATAGTGACTTGGATATTGAGATTACAGTTCAAATCTAGATCCAGGGACCTCCCATAGATGACTGATTAAATCAAGGCTATAGGTCCAATTTTCTCATTGCAACTGAATCACATTCAGATCAATGTCCAACATTTGGGCTAAGATTAGATCACTTCTCTAATAAGAGGACTCACTAAAATCCAGACTTGTTTCATCACTCTCTTGGAATGGAAGCATCATGGTTATGCAATTGTTTATGATCATATTAACCTATGGTATTCCTAATATATGTGCATTCTGCATATTGGAAGACCTATAATAAACCCGAAGACAGATTGATTTTTACGGTCATCTTCAGGGTTTTATCATTAAGTTTCTCATTCGGTCATTGGGAATTGGTATCAATCATATGCTTTCCAAAAGCATATATCGTACCTACAAATTCTTGTCATGCTTCCAAAGCAAGACAACCATGCATGGAATTTGATCAATCCCAATACCTCATGAGTGAGCTTATGTCTTCTGATTCACAAGTAAATATGTATGATCCCTTTGAGAGACTGTGTTATTCATATGCCCTTGTATACATACCAGCTCGCTAGTGTATAGACCTTGATTAGACCACATGCTACATCTCTTCCGAGACTGTGGACTATTATCATAACTTCTGCTCCTTGCATACCTTGATCCACCACGGTATGAATAGTGTTTATTGCTGCAGCTTGAGCGGAAAAGGGTGTTCCCCTTCTTGTACCTTTAAATCTAGAAGTACTGGCAGAGGATCAAGAAACCACCCAGCCTCATACATCTGTAACAGTTACAATGGTATTATTGAAACTTGCTTGAACATGAATAACTCCTTTTGGTATTCTATGTCCATTTTTACTTGAACTAATATCTCCATTCCATGTGAATTAATTCTTGGTATAGGTTTTGTCATATTTTATCATCTCATAAATGTGAGTCAAAAATATACGGAGATATCCATTTCATGTTAAAAATCTTTGATTTTTTTAATTTATTTTGACTAACATTAGTCCTTCCTTTATCTCTAGAAAGCAAGTTCCTTTTAAGAATAGTTATCCTTGTCTCTATTTATGTTTCAGATTGGAACAAATCACTATAATATGCTCCCTCTTACAAATTAATCGATATTTTTCACAAATTTTACGAACATGAGCTCTTAATTTCATATTTATGATTCCATGTATTTTCTTTATTAGGCCATCAACCTATTGGTCTGCTAAATGTACATACTCAGACATATAGAAATACATCTGTCTTGGCCTATATCATGACAACATATGACATATGACTTGGTTATCTCGATCTTGTTAAGTCAACTCTTTAACCTAACTAATCTAACACCTCTGAATCTCTATTCCTATGCACAGGACTTGCATCAAAAAGTCGGTAAGATATCAACCAAAAGAGAAAGGATTGCCATCTCCTACTAAGGCCGGAGATCATTTCTTAATAATTATTTAACGGTGCATGATGAGTCCTCAAACTAATTCTTTAGATATTCATCCTAGCACCATCATCTATGATTCAACACTTGAATCAACAACTATATGATCATCAAGATGGTCATGATACATAACCCTAATTGTAATAAGAGACCTTATAGTGCATTCATTTACTTAATCTCAATCAGGTAGTAAAATAAACCAATAACTTTTATCATTAAATTAAACATTATAATAATATTTATTGTATGAATGGTTCACCTTGGTCTAACATGGTTAACATTCTAGACACATTGCAACATATGAGCTTACATATTAGAGAGCAATGTAGAGTCAAGGATGATCTTAGAGTTGAGATCACTGCACTGAGAGAAGGAGCTAGTAACCCACCACAACCTGATGTGGTTCCCGCAACATTGAGAGATGAGCATGACTCGAGAGCGAGGATGCTACAACATTCGATTCGGTTACCACGGAATCAAGATTCATACGAGCTGAGACCATTCTTTATATCATTGCTTCCCAAGTTCTACGGAAACACTTCAGAGGAGCTGTTTAACTTTCTACAACAGTTCGAGATAATATGTGGTACAACTAGTTATCCAGGAGCTACGCAAGAGGCTATACACACCAAGATCTTCCCATTCGCCTTAGCAGATAAGATACTTTACTAGTTGAGTCACTTGAGGAGAGAGATTTCTACATGGGATGATATGAAGTCCAGATTCCTACATGATGAGGAGTCAGATCTCCAATTTCACACAGCTTCCATATGAGTCATTCCATGAGGTATGGGATACATTCAAGGGTTTGAAATGAGAGATGCCCTCATTACAAGATTCCTTTGAAGATGCTTGTTCACCTTTATTTTGGAGGACTCTAGCCTGATGTTTAGGGTCTAGTGAGAGCCGCATGTGGTGGTAGTTATTTGAATAGGGATGCCGAGACAATTTGATCCATCTTTAAAGGGATGGTAGAGAATTAATGCATAGTTGACTCCACTCGGGCATTTCAGAATGGCCCGCAATCACCACACCATCGAGAGCATCATAAGGTGGCACATGTTTCAGAGTTCGATTCATGTTCTGACATGATATTCATTAGTGATAATATGACATTAGTTGATGTGATTCAACAAGTCCAATAATTACAGCGCTGCGAGAGTTGGAGAAACTCTCATCACTTCCTCAGCAATTGAGTGATTTGATGAAGAAGGTGACCAAGCTATAACTTCAGTATCAACAGTCCCACCCTTATCATACTTACCATCATGTACAGATCTTTATCTACTCCTCCCACCCATTGGATTCAGTACATTCAGAGTGAGCCAATACAACCTACTGACCCTCCACAGTTGGATTGGCATGAGGATCTGTCCAATGCCAACATGAGTCAGATCACCAACCCTAGAGATGATGATTTTGATCCTCATTCCACTCTTGAGATCAACGGGATATGGTATGCTCCTGTTCAGCCACCATTACACTTCACTCCTCAGAGCGTACACCACCACCACCACCAGCATATTCATCCACAATATGGACGTACGCATTTCAAATACCGCCATCACTTCACGCAGCAGCCGTCTTACCAACACGCCTATTAGAGACCACATTCATATCAGTATCCTGCTACACATCCACTTGCCTATCATCGCCAACAGAAGCAACAATCTCCTTTTACACCACAGAGGTCTCCTCAACCTTCTACACTACAACAACACACTCCTGGGCAGGAAAGAGTAGATATCCAGGGACAAGACACTGAGTCAGAGATCTTCACAGTCCCTACAACTAAACTAGATTATGGACATCTTGAGCACGCTTCAGATAGCACATACGACTGAGATGGAGCGGGTTAACCATCATCTGGATGAGTTAGTTACACCTAAGACCACTCTCCCAGCCTAGCATCATATGAACCCGAATACCAAGAGGCGACATTCAGATCAGGTAGTCACCACCACATGTATGACCACTTTTCTCGAATTTTTTTATCTAACTTCATTCATCTTAGGAGTGGTAGACATTCACGAGAACATAATTGAGAGGAGGAGAGGGAAGATGATGAGGAGCGAGAGCCTATCCATGATGACATTACACATTCTGATGATGAGGAGGAGAACCATCATGATGAGGACCATCATGATGTCCACCATGATGATATTCATGGAAGCGGTGCAGGGACCATTGATATGGACATTGGCGATTCAAACGATGATACCATGTCACAGCATACAAACACTCCCGATGATTCGGTTTCTTTTCCTGTATTCTAGAGTTTTGTACATACTTCTAGGACTCGCAATGTACATGCTGATTCTCATGTTGATATGAAAAAAAGTGAAGAAAATTTTATCATTCCTAAGTTTTTTCCTTTTCCCAATGTTTTGTATGGAATTGGAAAGGAAAAATTCAAAAAGAATGATGTTACTCCTGAGATCGAGTGATTATTGAAAGATCACATCTTTTTAAAGATCCTGCTCAATGATACCTTGGATCACTTCCCTATGCTAAAGTAATAGTTGAAGAATAGATGTACCACGTGTAGGAAGAATAGATCATTTATAGAGAAGCATGTTTTGACAAAGACCACACCCTGCACCATACAGAACATATTGCCAAAGAAGAAGAAAGATTCAGGAGCACATTTTGTCAGATGCGAGATTTCTCATGAAGCATTCGATCACACTCTATTATATACGAGTCCTCAACCATTTTGTTACCATCTTGTTTACTCTACAATCTTGAGTTAGGTACTTTTTACAAATCCCACATGATCCTTCAGTTTGTTAATAGATCTGTAAAGAGACTTAGGGGCATTTTGAGGAATGTTATCTTGACCATGCAGGGCTTGCAGTTCTTAGTGGACTTTATTATCCTGGACATGGATTGCTCTACATAGTACCCCGGTCATTCTTGGAAGATCTTTCTTGAAGACTGTGAAGGCAATCTTTGATTATGATACATGGAAGGTATCTTTTCACGCCAAAGGCAAAAAGGTACAAATAGAGATGGTGAAAGAATCATCCACATCCAGTGCCACATCTTCAATCAATTCATATGGACTGAGTTCTTTAGCCACATGTAATTATATGAATGAGATTCGTTTTTGACGATTTTGAGAGGTATCGGGTAGTGACCCGCGATATCCTAGAAGAGGATGGGTCTGAGACTACAGTTGGTAGTTTTTTCGATGGTAAACTATATTTTAGCTTGGGTGATGAGCATATAGAGCAGATACTTGTTGATATTATTACATATGTTTTAGATTTTGAGAGTTTATATGATTCCTCCACTTCAGATGAGCTAGAGACAGATTTTCATTTAGCTGAATTATTCTCTATAGTCATTTCGAGGACGAACACAATAGCGAGTCGGATGATGTTTTAGACATCTTATGTAGTACGACTCTGGAGCATATTGATATGGTGTATAACCATATTGCAGACACATCTACCATCGGCACATATCCTAGTACACAAATAGATGAGTATATGACAGAGCCAGATTCCACCTTTAAACAACAATAACAATGAAGCCTTTTCACACAATTAAGTAGGGTCAGCTACATGGATTCTTTACCTCCATTCAGATCTATCTTGGGTCAATCTCAGGGAACACCCCAACGAAATCAATATGTTTGCTTAAATCCACGTTGAAGAGATCCGGCTGTCATGAGGCTGCTTCCTAAATAGTATTTTTTTTAAAAATATTATTTAGGAAGTTGTTTCTGACTATTTCACGTTGACTGTCAGCTACCTAATGCAACCCTCCTCATTTACATGGGCTTGGGATTAGCCATGGTTGTGTTAAAGACCTTGCCACCAAATATGAAATATGCTTTCCTTGTAGGTCGACATCGACAGTTTCCTATCATTATCAGCTCATCTTTGATTGAAGAGCAAGAATCTTGTCTGATGGAGATTCTTGAAAGAAAACTCAAGGCTGTTGGGTGAAATGTATCCGATCTCCATAGGATAAATCCTTCTTTGTGTTCCCACCATATCTGATCATGATGGCAGACCTTCTAGAGAGTTTCAGTGCAAGCCGAATCCGGTTTTACAAGATGTTGTTAAGAAAGAGATCATGAATGGTGTGATGCATGGTTTATTTATCCCATATCCAACTCTGAATGGGTTAGCCCATTACATGTTGTCATGAAGAAGTCAGGAATTCATATGGCTAAGAATGAGTATGGAGAGGAGATTCCAAAAAGAGTAACCACGTCATGGCATTGATTACAAGAAATTGAATACTGTGACGAAGGACCACTTCCCTTTACCTTTTATAGATCAGGTCATAGAGAGGTTGGCAGGGAAGGAGTACTTATGTTTCCTTAATGGTTACTCTAGATACAAACATGTTACTATTGCTCCTGAAGATCAGAAGAAGATTATTTTCACATGTCACATTGGCACGCATGCTTTTAGACGAATGCCCTTTGGTTTATACAATGCCCTTGCTACATTCTAGAGGTGCATGCTTACCATCTTTGCATAAATGGTGAGTGATTTTCTCGAGGTCTTTATGGATGGTTGTTGGTTCTATGGTGAATCCTTTGATGATTGTTTAGCACATCTAAACTAGGTTCTTCAGAAATATTGTGAGGTGAATCTTGTTTTGTTGTGGGAAAAGAGTCATTTTATGGTTACAAACGAGATTCTGTTGGGCATGTCATCTCTAGGTGAGGCATAGAGATTGACCCTGCCAAGGTGGATGTCATCAAGCATCTTGAGCCACCAGCCAACATCTAGCAGTTATGGTCTTTTCTCGGGCATGTTGGCTTCTACCGCTGGTTCATTCAATATGTATCAAAGATTATTTGACTGTTAACTGAATTATTAGACAAAGACATCAAGTTCTTGGTAGATGACAAAAGTCCTAGTGCCTTCCTCAAATTGAAAGAGAGATTATTAGTGCTCATGTCCTATAGCCACCTAATCAGTCTCTTCCCTTTGAGATCATGATAGATGCTTCATATTTTACGGTTGAGGTTGTATTAGGATAGAGGAGGAATGGACTTCCTATTGCTATCCACTATGCTAGACAGACTTTAGATGACACTTAGCGTAATTACAAAGTGACGAAGAAGGAGATGTTGGCAGTGGTATTTGCATTGGATAAATTCAGATCATATCTTCTTGGTTCGAAAATCACAGTCTATGCGGATCATTCAACTATCAGATACTTATGGATAAGAAGGATGCCAGGCACACCTTCTTATATGGGTTCTTTTATTTCAGGAATTTTATTGGTACATTAAGGATAAACATGAGGTAAAAAACATGGTAGATGATCACCTCTCCTGATTACAGAAAGGAGCAACCTTCAGATGAGTACATGATAGAGATTGCAAAGAGATTTCCAGACGAGAGTATCTTTGCAGTTACAGAGCTTCCGTGGTATGGAGACATAGCGAACTTTCTGGTTGCAAAGAAGAGTCCACAGGGTTGGCCGAAGGACCGAGTCGACATGCTAGTTTCCGAGGTACGACACTACTAATGGGAGGATCTGATTCTTTTTAATGAGGGACCAGATTTTATCTACATGCGATATATTCATTAGGAGGAATACGATAGTGTCCTCACTCTATGCCATTCCTTAGAGGCAGGGGGACATCATTCAGAAAAGAGGATAGCGTAGAAGGTACTCGAGAACGAATTTTAGTGGTCGACTCTTACCAGAGATGCATGCACATTCGTGAAGAGTTACATGAATTGTTAGGGAGTAGTAGGGACAATTAGTACTAAAGATGCAATGACAATGTGACATTTTATCATTTGTGAGATCTTTAACGCATGGGGAATAGACTTTATGGGATCGTTCCCTTCAAGCAGTGACTTTGAGTACATTCTTCTCGCTGTGGATTATGTTAGTAGATGGGTGGAGGCTATACCCGCATGAACCATTGTTAGAAAAACAATGTATATGTTCCTGAGGGAACATATTATTTCACGATTTGGTATTCCACATATTCTTATTTCAGATGGGGGTATGCACTTTATTATTAAGGGGGTCAAAAAGCTAGTGAAGATTTATGGCATTGATTACAGTGTAGCTTCTCCTTACCACCCACAGAGGAATGACATGGATGAAGTTTCAAATAGAGAGGTGAAATATATTCTTCATAAATTATTACAATAGGATAGGAAGAACTGGTCCCAACTTCTAGACTAGGTTCTTTGGGCATATCATACTGCATACAAGACTCCCTTAGGTGCTTCTCCTTTCAGACTGGTTTATGGGAATCCATGCCATTTGCCTGTAGAGATCGTGCACAAATTTGAATGGTCCATTAGAGAGATTTCACTTGATATGCAGAAAGCATGAACCAAGAGGAAAATGGATCTGAATGAGCTAGTTGAGATTCAAAATCGGGCATCTAAGAACACTCTCATTTATAAGGACAAAATGAAGAAATGGCATGATAGGTACATTCTTCGCAAGATCTTTGTCCATGTTCAGAAAGTCTAGTTGTTCAATGCATGATTGAAAATTTTTCCTAAAGGAGAAAATGAAAGGACCATATACAGTCAGAATGGTGCATGACAATAAAGTATAGATATATCAAATGTGTCACTTGGTGCAGAACCATTCGTGGTGAATGGGCAGATGCTGAAGCACTTCGTGGAGACTACTAATCATCTGGCCCGAGTTGAGGTGATCTACTTTGTATTGGATGCATTACTACCCTTCAACTTCATTTTGTCCTGTACAGAGACTTGTGAGCCTTTTAGTTTTTTTAGAGTACATTACCACTTGTACATTCTTCATAGTCCATAGTCTTCCCTAGTTTTTACTCATCTTTATACTTATGATACCATATCCTAAGTATAGGGGGACCGATTGCCCGTTGATTTGCATTTCTGATTTTGTTCTTTTTACTTTTCTCTTGTTTTCTTTTCTTTTACACCAATCATTGGTCCCTAATTTTTAGTCATATCCTTTTCTATATTTAGGATGCTTTATATAAAAATATATGTCAAATTATACATGTATTAATATGATATGCTTTAAGTTTTTCATTTGTGACATTAGTTTTAAATAAAAATTCAATAGTTTACATGTCAAGTAACATGTAAACTACGTATATTAGTTATATAAAGTATAGTTGGTATTAATAAAATCGTCTATATGTATTAAATAACATTAAAAAATCAATGGAAAATGACCAAAATGGGCCATGGGCTGGCCCATGAGCGAGCCTTGGACAAAGGTTTTTTAACCTTGGCCCGTTCAGCCCGGCCCATGGACCGGCCCAGCCTGCAATTTGGCCAGGTCTAGTCCTAAGTATAAGGGGGACTGAGTGATTTCATTGATTTCGTTTCTTTTTCTTTTTTGTTCCTTCATTTGTATATTCATTTTTCTTCGTCACCTCATTTTTATCTTCTATTATACTTATGATGACCAGATCGTAAGTATAGGGGGGTCGAGTGTGTAAAGCCTTGAACTTGGCATATCTCAGATCCTATAAAATAAGATCCGGCTCGTCAAGAGAAAATGAACTTGGCATATCTCGGATCCTACATAATAAGATCCGGCTCGTCAAGAAAAAACCAACGAAATTTGTTTCGTGTGAATCAGACTTCGTTTCGAATTGTTATGATTTTTGGAAGAAAGAGAAGTAAGGAAGGCTAAGATGTCATTAACCCATAATGACTGTCATTAAGACTAATTAAACATGATTAAAGAAACTAATGACAGATTGAAAACCGCTAATGATCATTAGTAAACACTAATCAATAGTTAGCGAAAGATAAGCGTCAGCTGCGAAAGATAAACCGCGATTAGTGAAAGTTAATCATGATTAGTGTTAATTAAGCGTCATTAGCGAATCTAGAATCCTCTGGAATGTTCTAACTTAAGACCCAAGTTTGGGATAGGTTTTGACCAAAACCATGGGCCAAAACCATGGGCTGCTAAATCATGGTTAAGGCCTAAACCATGGTTTTCTAACCATGGTTAGTGGTTTTCCGGGGCCTATAAATAGACCCCCCACCCATTCATTCTCTACGACTTCCACTACCACCACCACCCCAAGGGCTAGGGTCGAGAGGTCGGGAGGAGGAGTGGGAGGCGAGGGAGGAGCGCTAGCGAAGCGCTGCCGGGAGAACGAGAAGGAGAAAGGTACGATCCTCTCTTAGTTTGCTTCGTAAACTAGGCTTTCAATTCATCCTCTTGTTCTTCCAAGTTTTGTTCTTGATTCATCTTTCTTTCCGATTTGTTTTCCTGTTGTGGTTCGAGGAGAAATCTGTGTAACACCCTACTTAGGTGCGGGCGGCTATGCACGTCAGTGACCCTGTGATTCGTCACACGTTCCCTCATCTAAGACGCGTGGTGTCTACCGATTTTCCATCGTTTATGTTTCTATTCTTTCTATTATGCTTTTATAGTTATTTTGATGAAGAAATCTGTGTAATACCCTACTTAGGTGCGGGCGGCTATGCACGTCAGTGACCCTGTGATTCGTCGCACGTTCACTCACCTAAGATGCGTGGTGTCTACCGGTTCTTCATCTATTGTTGTTTTAGTATATTCTTTCAGTTTCGTTGTTATTTTCCTCTCGATTGATTTTATAGAGGAAACTCTTTATGTTTTTATTTTGAAATATGTCCCGATATAAGGGGAAACTCTGCCGAAATTTTCCGAGAAATATGTCCCGATATAAGGGGAAACTCTGCCAAAATTTTCCGAGAAATATGTCCCGATATAAAGGGAAACTCTGCCGAAATTTTAAGAGAAAATATGTTCTTGACGTTCTTCGTGTTCTTTGCGTTCTTCGTTCGAACTTCGCGTTCTTGACATGTTCTTAGTGTTTTGATACGAAAATGAAATTCGATCTTTTCAGGAGCCTTAAAATAGCCTTTCTAAAAACGAAACTCGATAAAGCCTTGCATACACGAGAGAGAGCTCGATTTGGTAACGAATTCCTTCCTTTTGTTGTTGGGTTTTCATACGAAATTATTGAAATTCTTGATTTTGTGTTATTGCCATGAAGAACCCTAATTTTGGCTATTTTGAAAAAGTCTGAAGAATTACTTTGTGATTCCCACTAAAATAAGGTTTACGCGTCAAATTGATGCGTTGGATTTGAAAGTTAGGGTTTGAGAGTTAAAATAGGCACAAATACGAGTATATATATGGTTATGAATAATATATATGTGAGTCTATACTAAGTCTTGTTAATTATGCTAGTCGAAGACTTAACGAAAGAATTACATCATGGGAATTGATGTGCTTTGAGTTGGATCCTGAAAAGGATCGTGTGTCACATTAAGGATGACTGGGAGTAGTACTACAGGTCGGGCATGCAACCTGTAGGTTTGTCGGAAGGAACCCGTATTGGGGTTTTCCTACCTAGGTGGTATACGGTTGCCCTGTTATGATAAGTGCACACAAATTGAACGTTTTGCAACGTGTGGTACCGGAAGCCAATATATTCGGGTTGGAACGACGGAAGATGTGTTCGTGCTATGTGGAGGCACGGGTGGTTCAATAGCGGCCGAGTCACGATAACATGTATTTAAAGCCGCTAGGTTATATGATTAAATGTTAGCCTGAGGTTTTAAGCAACCGAGTCCTCGAGGACGGTGTGCTCATTTGATTTTCCAGGCTGAGGGTTGAGACCCTGTTTAATAAAAGAAAAGGAAATTGTCAGGGTAGTATTGGAGGATTGGTTGAGGCGACGTGCGGCGACATAAGCTTACCAAGATCAACACAATCTCCAATCCCGAAGTGTCCACAGCTTCGGAGTCCAAGAATGGTGGGGTTCCCCTGGACTAATCCCTGATGTGGAATAGAAAGGAATATGACTTAAATTAATAAGAAAGAATGAAATTTTTGTGATATCAAGTTTTGAAATTACACAATTAGTTTGCTTTTCTCTTCTTCGTTACTTAGCATTCGCTAATTTTTATCCTATGATTTATGGAAAACCCAACAGGTATCGGTGAGCTATCGCAAGGACTTTAAAAATTCATCCAGCTTTCATACTAGACATCCAGCCAGCCACAGTAGCTTACTTTCTTTAAGGTAGTTAGTAATCTTTTGTATATTTTCCTTTCAAGCTGATGTACATGTAAATGGTTATAGTGGGACAGTGTATCATCTGAACTTTATTTTGTGAATGGAAAAGTGTTGAAATAATTTCTTCTGAGTATTTTTATTTGCAGTCTATTTCTGAATGTTAGTTGTGATTGCTGAATAAATTATTGCTGAGTAACCAGATCCGGATATGGGAGGATCCGACGGCCTGGGAAATGGGGCACGATAGAGTGACTTCTATTCTTTCTATTCTTTTTTACCCACTTTTACTTAGCACGAGCTATGTCCTTCTTTATCTCCTTTCATGCTATGAGGACATAGCACAAGCTAAGTATAGGGGGGCGTATATATTGCATATATATTTTTGTCCATAGCTTGTACTTTTAAGTATTTTCTATATCTATGAAATCCATAAAAAGTTGGTAAGGTTTATTTTTATTTAAAATCCACTTATTTATTATTTATAAAGTCCTTGTAAATAAGTAAAATATTTGTAAATTCTTATTTAAAATTCTTAATTTAAAATATGCATTTAATATGTATAATACTTATTTAAAATCTTATTTATTACCATGAGTGTTAAAGTAATTTAATCTTTGTAAAATTCTTTGTAAATAAAATTTGTAAAATATGTTAGTTATTCAATTCAAATAAAATATTGGTAATTTATCTTGTAAAATTCTTGTACATATGCTTGCTTATAAAAATGGCACAATCCATAAAAAATGTAGTCTTAAATTTCATAAAAACTATAAAAGTTTTAATAAAAATGAGAAAAATTCAGAAAAATGTACTTCACATAAACATGGTTTCATTTGCACTAGCATTTTTTTTGAATAAATCTGATCTCTTGAACTAAAGATTGGGAATAGTTTAAAGGATGGAGCTTGATTATGGCCTTTAACTTTCATTGTAAGGAGCCTTGTTAGGGACTAGTATTTAGACTCATCAAGTCTTTGACTTAAATCTTTGGGTTCCATGAGACCATGTTTACGAAGTCAACTTAAAACTTGCCTAAGTAGAACATTTGGTATCATATGTTTAATCTTCATCAGTGAACTAATTTTGGATACACGCACTTTACACTTAGATCAACTTACATGGGGCTATGAAGGGCAGTTCACTTTAGCAGTGCATTTTCATCCCTATTTAGTGGTGCGGACGTTTAAAAAAGAGAGTTATGGGGTTGAAATAATTCTTCGGATGAGGGAAGGATCTGTTGGCATAAATTTTCCAAGGCCTCAAAAAATGAGCGGAAATAAAAGACTCTATAACCGTTGTGGCACAAAAGATTTATGCAGTGTAAGTAACATTACAAAGTCTACCAAAAACAAGCAAAACAACAAAAACCAAATATGACCACAATGGCCCAAGCTTCCAAAAAGCATGTACATCTTAGTGGAGACTTAAATACACTGGCCAGGCTTCACGAGGAGATGTGACTACATAGGTCACACTCCAGTTCTTTTCTCATTCTTATACATTCTCTTCTATTCGATTTTGGAAACAACACAACCTAATCTTAGAAGAGAAAACCCCCCTCTTCGAGGAAAGAGTAGCTGGATGAGGAACCAATGGTTTCTTCACTTCTTTAAGTAAGAAAAGCTAACACAATTCACACATAGCGATATGGATAAGTGAATCTGAGCTGTCTGTTGAGGTGAATCGAAATAAGGATTTGTTTAACTTGAGGACTGCTGAGATTAAATTCCTAATTCTAGTTAAGGCTTTGACAAAATGCTTGTTTTAGGCCCGACCAAGCTTTGTCCTTTGTCTATTCTCATGGATTGGTTTAGGAAAACAAATTAATTCTACCTTTCCTTTTTCCCCTTATTTTTCAAACAAGTGTTTGCTAAGGGACTAGTAAAGTTTAAGTATAGGGGGTCGATGAATCCATGATTCATTAACTTTTCTGTCGTATTTCATCTTGAAATCCTTAACAAATGCATGTAGATATACATCAATTTCCATTTCTTACAGAAACATTATTCATGAATAAAAATGCATTTCTATGCATTAAAATCATGTAAATAAATAAAAGAATAAAATGAAAGAAAATAAAAAAGGTAGATTATAAATATGTATATATTGGACAATAAGACTATAAGATATAAATATATCTGAAAGATATATTTATTATATAACCTAATCTCTGAGACCAAGTCAGTATGGATTAGTCGACAAGCAAATAAGTAATAGGAGATAAGGAAGACAAGAAAAAAAACTAATTGTTCACTTTAGACATTATTCATTATTTATCAAATAATTACCAAAACTTCAATGATTATTAATTAATTCATATATATATACACACACCAAACTATTATCTTATTTATTCCTAAAAATGTATATAAAAATTAAAAAATCCTAAAAAAATTATGGCCGGTATATATGCTAATAAATCCGGCTTTCAAACTGTTAATTTCTCAACTTCCGAACATCACAACTTCTTCATACAAAGTCCAATTTCACTCAACTTACCTTTAAAGCTCAAAAATATTATTTTATAATTAATGAAGGTGTTTTCACTAAAATCAGAATCCGTTTGCAACAAGTTGATTTTGGGACCTAATGATAATTGGGTTTCGGGCTATTTATTTTATTCAGAATATACTATCTATAGTTTTAATGATTTTATAATTTCTAATTATTTTTTAATCTTTTAAATTATGTGTAAATTATTTCAAAATTTTTAGACTCTATTTAATATTTTAAATAAATCAAAAACTTTAAATTATAGATGAATTTGAACTGTGTAACATATACCTGTATTTATATATATATCTAAACTAAATTATTAAAATTCATAAAAAATCATACATCTCTTATCTATTTTTTAATAATTAATAAAATATAAAAAATAATGTATTCTTTTTAAATTATTAAATTAAAAATAAAAACCCTATTTAATAAGTGTATTATATAGTTATTTAAAAATATTATATTTATAATTCATTAAATATTTATTATTTATAGAAATAAATTATATAATAATTTAGGTAGTTTAATTATACACACTTTTGGTTTTTATATCTTTTTAAAATAATGATAAATAATATTTATTAGCTAATTTATATTATTCAATCAACCAGGTGTTGACACACGTCAACACCTGGAGTCATCTTCTCTAAGAAGGGCTGTTGAGCGCATGTTCTAACAGCCCGACTTCCACCTTTTCTTTCCTCTCCATTCATGATACATTCTTCAGTCTAAGGCATCAATTTCATTCACCTAACCACCTAGTTTCACACCAACCTTAGGATCCTCTCTAACCTCCTACCGTCTTCCCTATTTATTGATTTAAAGTTGGTTCATTCAAACCAACTTCTGCTGCTACCAGAACCACTTGGACTTGACCCCACCTTCTTTATCTCGTACCGGCCATCTCCGATGGTGACAACACCCGAGGCCGACCCATGTAAAAGGAGGAAGAACAGAGGAGTCATTCCAAGGCTGATCCACCTTGCACCGTGACTGCTCTGCCATGTTGAGCTCCGGTGAACACTGGCTATGGGGCTACAACAGAGAGTCATATACTCTCAACTCCATGTGCACCCACCATTTAATCCAATCAATTCCCTCGATCATTACACCCAATTAACGTAGTAAATCACATACTTAGGTCATCTTAATCATCCAATTGGTTCTCACATCAAATCAAAAGAAAATTTAGTCTCAATTCATTTAAATCCACATATGAAATCTCTTATTCTAGAAACCTAATTGAACCAGCAAGGACCTTGATAATTTGGCCGACTCTTTTGAGAATCGAGTGTATCCATCTTGATTGCATGTTCGCATATGTTTATGGAGAAACCATTCATCATTGGGAAGCGAGGATCATCATTTGAAGCGTCGATTGAGCAACTTCAAGAGCCTTTTAGACATGAACCTCTTCCAGGTCTTGAAACCCTAGTCACAATGCAAACTGCTTTCTTTGATCTTCTCCTCCTTCATCACTCAATGGGTGAGCTCGAGAGGGTCAGGAGCATCCTCTCCGGCCCTGCCTCCGACCGACCATCATCGGGCGGATCACCAGAGATCAAAATCATCACTAGCACCTTCGTTTGGGGAAGAACCTCGTGAAGAACAAAGGAAGCACAAAACTTTGACACGTGTCGCTCTTGGACGGTTCAGATCGAACACCATCCATTTAATCTCATCCACAAAATCTTAAAGGGGTGGAACAATTTCTAAGTAACCCATAGAGTTCCAGATATTTTAATGTGCCTCCAGAAGAAGCTTTTATAACATTTAGGTCCCTGTCCAGGACCTAAGTGTAAGGGTTCCTACATTTTTCTTGCAACTAGGTCCTTAACCAGGGACCTAATTGAAAGAAAGTCTTACTCTTTTTCTTGTATTTTTTCTTACATTTCTACTTGAACTTTTGGACATTTGTGGACATTATGGACTCATGGACCATATTAAAGCATCGTTGTATTTTTTTACATTTTATTTTTACATCAAATTTTGAGTATTTCTTCTTGCTTTTGCTTGGATTTTCTTTCTCGATTTTTGACCCACCTTGTTTTCTTTTTGAGTGTAATCTTTAAGCCCGCTGCTCAAGTTTTTGTCGTGTTCTTCTACTATATAGTACCATATATATTCTCTATCACTTTTATATGGGTCATATGTGGCTGCCCCCTAGGGGCAGCCAACATGGCTGCCCCCGCCTTATTTGGGCAATTTTTTTATTTTTTTGAAAAATAACACCATGTACATTCATCCCTATATCCCTCCTATATACCATTCGAATTTCGTCAGAAACAGAGACTCCTACGGCTTCGATCCGGACAGTAATTTTTTAACGGCAACAGGATTTTTTTAAATCGATATCATCGAGATGGAGGCCGTAGGAGTCTCTGTTTCTAACGAAATTCGAATGGCATATAGGAGGGATATATGGATGAATATACATGGTTTTATTTTTCAAAAAAAAAATAAAAAAGAGGCCGAAAAATGGGGCGGGGGCAGCCATGTTGGCTGCCCCCAGGGGGCAGCCCCATTTTTTTCCCTTTTATATTATATAGTAGATATCTTTTATTCGAAAAAATATTCACTTTGAAAATTAAATAAAAAATAAAAAAATAAAATCAAATAAAAAGAATAAAAAATAAAATTCCAAAAAGTGTTTTGTCACTGAAGAAGAAAGGAAAAGAAAGATTAAAAAATATCACAAAATTTATTTTCTTCCCTCGAAAATCACAAGCGTTATTTTCTGCCTCCTTGTGTTCAACCTAGGCACACTTACCTAGATAAATAAATAGTGAAAAACTAATCTTCTTTATTGATGTTATTTATTTATTAACTTGAACTTTGTTTAGCGGTTTCTACATAGACAAATATTAATCCTGGGCAAAATTCGAATTATCATTGACAACCACCCAAAATACATAAGCCCAAATTGCCAAGTAATAATTCTCACCACTTATAACACACTCACATTTCATGAATTTTCAATGTGGGATTATTTTTGGGATTGGGGCATTACAAATATAATATAATAAGCTGTGTATACAAAATAAAAAATAGCCAGTATTAAAGGAAACATTAAAGAAAACATGTCATAAATGCCCAACATGCATACCAACTAATGGTAACTTAATTGTACACCTACAACCCAAAATAACATGCTTCACATCCAAGTAAGTTTATTAAATTGGAAACACCACCATAGTACACAATGAATCAACCAATGCTACAATCGATCTTAGTTAACACGACTTCTCATATCATCTTCCAGTTATGCGAACTCAAAAAATTCGACTACCATGTAATATATCATCAAAGAACACTTCCATATGTGCATGCATGAACACCTTCACCTGCACTGCTTTCTCCTGAAACTCTTGTTCATCAGCATCTTATTCATAAGAGCCTTCAGCCTCCTGGAACCTGGCCCCGGGTGGAGAGCCCCATACATCCCGCTGCTTGATTGAGTACATGCCTTTACATTATCCTTGATGCTGGAACACCAACCTCCATAACTGAATTTCCCCTGACGTCTATGCAGGATCTCCTTATCTATCTTGTCTAGGACAGTATCGTTCTCCTCGAACTTCCTTGCAAAAGGAGCGCTGCTAAGGATTATCTTCCTGTAGTCCTTGATCCCAAGGGATAGAGGGTGCTGTTTTGGGGGTTCGTCCCACTTCACAAAGTGGAGGTCATGGCCAAGAGTCACATTGCGGTGGCTGTGAGAGTTGCATGCTACTGTCTGGAAGTAGCCTTCTGGAGAGGAGAGGAAGTTTGTATAGTAGAGGAGGAGGACCCTTGGGAGGTAGTCCCAGCCAAGTATGCAGTAGTCCACAAAGGATCTTGATAGTATGACCCAAGCTGATCCTGCAGCCAGGGAAACACGGTTCAGAGGACATAGTAAAGCCATCAGTTTTTCAAATTTCTAGGCTAAACTAACAGTCTATCAACTGTTGGTGGAAACAGATTCAGATGTGGGGACTAAATCAAACTTATAGATTTAAGAATCCATCTGAAACCTCCCCAATTATTAAAATGTTAATTTTTAATTTTGGAATATCTAAATACATGTGTTGATCCAATGAAACTTGACAGCTTTATATAGAGGAATAAATATAGAAAACAGTTGCACATCTATAGATGTGAATGCATGTTCCTTACATTAGAAATATGAGGCAGCATTTAAATATTGACATTCATTATTCACTAAGTACATATGGTGTTGACCATTTGTATTTGGCAGGATATGTTTCTACATATGCATATTTTAACAATTGGTGATGGCCACACCGTCTCATCATGCCTCATGTTGCGCTCCTCATGTCCATCTTTGCATCCGTTTTCAATTAAAGAGGTTAATTTTGTCACATGCGGACTTTGCCATCTAGTGGATCACATTCTTAGGACCCTCCAGCCTTTTTTATGTTTGGAAGTGGGTCAGATTCCCTGACTACTTGAAGATGAGCAAATCAAGTCCTTTCTACGAGGTAGCCCTTGAGTGATAATCATCGATCGATTTCTCAGCCAGCGCTACTGAATCAACAAGGAAAAACCACATGGTTCTTCTAGATAAGGACATGCTCACGAACCACAGATTCATCTTGTTTTAAGGGAAACCCTCCAGGCTACTAGCAAGAACAACGTAGCAGTTACTTCAAATTTGGCGTAAATACCTGTAAACAGTTTGAAAGAAGATGGCAGGGCTCTCTCCTCGGAAGCCCAAAAGACATCTGATTTATTTAGGCTGTAGATCCCTGGATCTATTATGATCGGCTTTGCACGTTTATCCCTGGATGTAAATTTAAATGAATCAAAATTAAAGGATAGATGCAAAGAATCAGGAATATTAGGAGATACTTAATGGCAATGCTTGTAAATAAGGGAAGAAAAAGATCACTTACAGCTTCCAACCCAATTTGCTGCTATGATGTATGAAGTTCAAATCTTTCGGAAGATTGGCAAAGACCGATATCAAATCTAAAATTAAGGAGAATGGCTGGTGATTAGAAATCACAACAATAACTAAAATCATTTCTTTTCTATGCACGGTATGATGACACCAATGTGTTTTGAGTAAACAACAAAGTTTAGAATTATAATACAAGTCCTGCTATAGTGAATGGAAAATACTGAATGGTGGCACTTAGATAAGCTCTCTTTTTCAAAATAGGCAAGTGTTTCGAAGATGGATCATGTATTAAGTTTCGAGAAGTTCCTTTTGTAAACAAACACAGCTTACTTAATGCGTAATTTTTAAAAATGAAGCTTAAGTGGTTCTAATAAGGATATATCTGAAAAAACAATGGAAAGTAATATACATTAACAAATAATCGACAGATCGGTCTACAGAAATAAGAAATTGACGTGCGAATGAACTAGAGCAAATAAGCAAGCCAGCCCGATTCAGTTCACTTTATTTTACACAGATTTCAAAGGAAACCAAATCAGATATATTATAGCTCGAAACTTGCATTAACCAAATAATCAGAATTCTTGTTGTTTAGGTTGTTACCTTACCATCCTGAGTAACAAGAGGGTAATCTGAAGCACTTAGATTAATGAACCACTCCCATTCCCCCAGTCTCAAGAGCACTGCCATGCCGTGCAGGGTGTTGGCCAGCATCGTCGGTCCTCTGTACGTCACAAGATTCGATTTTCCGATGATCCACACATTGTTCATCTCAGCAAACACCTTGTGACTCCGAACGAATTCGGCAAGTCGACCACGTTCCTCGGCCGGGGCCTCGAGGTCAAGATGGATGAGGTAAAAATTCGCCGGGTGATAGACAGCAAGGACCATCCGCTTCAGCTTCTCGACATCCCCTTTTGATGCGGAGATGAAGTACGCAAACCTCACTGGGTACGAGGAGTTAACAGCTGAGAGGGTCTCTCTGATGCCGGGCAAAGGAGCGAGGAAGGAGTGTATGAAGAAGAGAGTGATTAGAAGAAGCGAAGCAATGGAGATGAGAGAAAGGACGAGAATTTTGATACCCATAACTTGAAACTTGGTGTGAAGGTGTGGATATGGGAATGGGGATTTAGATAGTCAGAAAGATTCGATTTTGGCATCAGATTGCGAGTTACAATCCACAGATGTTTGGATGGAAGCAGAGTTCCTTCACAAGTGGGCACCGAACAGTTCAAGAAAGAACAGATTAGGGTTTTTTTGCCAGTTTAAACAAGAAGACAAGAGATGCTAAATGACTGGAAGAATTAGGATAAAAGAAACAAATGAATGCAGAAAGAGATTGGGCAGCTACTCAATTCCTCAGATGGTTAATAAGAATGGTGGGAGAAAACAATAACTAGAAATCACACTAAAAAGAGTTTGCTGTGAAGGAATGAGCATCTATCTATCTATCTATCTATCTGAAGATTGCAAGTCGAGGACAAGAGGAAACCAGATGCTGGACTTTCCCATGAAACGGAATGGGCAGGTGAGGAGCAGGAGCCGCATGGATCCATTAAACAAGTTTGGTGTCCGATCTAATAAAGGTCGCTCTCCTCCTTTGCTTTGCAAACGGGGGATGCCGGTTATCTGTTGGTAGGTGGGAATGATCAAAGAGATCTCAGGCCAAATAAATTTGCTTATCTTGAATGGAATGGGAATCACGTGGCATTTCTTAGATGGTGTAGAGCATGCCTTCCTTTTTTATTAGTTAAAGGAACGGAGGCCCAACGTTACTTGTTGCGATGGATTGGGGTACCATGACTATTTCAGTCCGACGAAACTAGGGATCCCAAAGATCTTTAGAAGAAAACTACATTCACACACGGAAAAATTAGAACCAGGAGCTACAAAAACCATTATTCTATGGCGTTTCTATATAAATATCCTTGCTTATTTTTCATATTGCTTTAGTACCACTTAAATGTAGTGTTACGAAAACATCACTACAAATTTCCCACTACAATGTCTCTCAAGAAAACAAAAGATATGCTACAAGCAAAGAAACTACTCAAAAGACTATACACACATTGTCTAGCGAAAATGTATCATTGGAAGTTCTGTCTTGACACGATTGCTACTTGAAGAATCATTCATTCCCCATGTCTCTATGCTTGAATTTAGCAAAATTCGTGATTAGTTCATTGCATTACATCTCCATTTTGTTATAAGTTGCATTATATTCATCTCGATACTTTGCATTCTAAATTCCCTAAAAAATCAATAGTCACATAATTAACTCTTAAATGGATATCAAATAACATTTACTCTTTGTTGTCAGTAAATAAAAAGAAAAAGGATGGTATTTTATTTCTGAAATAAAACTATGCTTGTGTTCTTACTTTAGAAATGAGCAAATAAGGACTCAATTTAAAGGAAAGAAAAATGAAAGGACAAAATAGCTAACGCCTGATAATGTCACTATGCTTGAATTAATTAAAATCCACGGTTTATACATTTCATTCACCTTCAATTTGTTTATAAATCGGATTATATTCATCCATCATGTGGAAAAGTGATCGGAATGAAAAGTTTTTTTCATCTAACCCTAGAGCTCCCTTATATAGGAGAAAAGCTCTATGGATAAATTACATAAACAAGACGATAGAAATAAATAACAGAGAAAACATAAATATCGTAACACCCCCCCTCAAGCAGGAGCATATATATCTATTGTGCTCAGCTTGGAACAACAAAGATAAAAAGGACCTCTAGCAAGAGCCTTTGTAAACATGTCTGCAATCTGGTCTCCTGATGATACATAAGATGTTGAAATGAGCCCCTTTTGGATCAGATCACGAGTATAGTGACAATCCACTTCAATATACGTTGTCCTTTCACAAAAGGTTGGACTATTAGCTATAAACAAAGCTTCCTGATTATCACACTTAAGATGCATATGAAGAGGAACTTTAATCGTTAAATTAGTCAAGACAGGTTTAACCCACATCATCTCAGTACTACCTTGGGTCATTGCCCTATACTCTGATTCTGCACTGGACCGAGCAACGAAAGTTTGTTTCTTACTCTTCCAGGATACTAGTGAACTGCCAACAAACATAATAAAGCCTGAAGTAGACTTATATAATTAGGACACCCAGCATAATCTACATGTACACACCCTGTAACTGAAAGAGATGTATCTCTTCTAAATAGAAGACCTGCACCTGGAGATGACTTCAGATATCTCATGATCATAAAATCTGCATCCATGTGAGCCTGCTTGGATTGCTCCATGAACTGACTTACCCTACTCACAACAAATGATATATCAGGCCTGGTAATAGTAACATACAATGATTTTCCCACTAGCTCCCTGTATCGTCTCTTGTCCACCTCCTCAGATCCATCATCATAAAGCTTCACAATAGGATCCATAGGGGTAGTAGCTGGTCTACATCCTGTCATACATGTCTCAGATAACAGATCAATAACATACTTCTCGTGTCATAACCATACCTTGCCGATTTCGTGCAAACTCCAGTCTAAGGAAGTAACGAAGCATACCCATGCCCTTGGTAATAAACTGTTATCCAAGGAAATCCTTAACTGCTTGAATGCCCTGTTCATCACTGTCGGTGATAACAATATTATCAACAAAAACCAAGATGACCACAATACCTCGTTAGTCTCTTTTTACAAAGAGAGTATGGTTTGCAGTATATCTGACAAAACCCTTCTGTTCAATCAATTCCGAGAGATTATGAAACCGAGCCCTCAGACTCTGCTTAAGGCCATATATAGCCTTATGAAGACGACATACCATACTAAACTCCCTCTCAGTAGTAAACCCAGGTGGCTACTGCATGTAGTCCTCTTTCTGCAAATCACCATACAAGAAAGCATTCTTGACATCCAATTGGAAAGGCGGTCAATCACGTACCACAACAACAATAATAAGAATCCGTAAGTTAGAATGACACGCCACTAGAGAAAATGTGTCCTGATAGTCCACCCCATATGTCTGGGTGAACCCACGAGCAACCAACCTGGCCTTGTATCGGTTAACTGCACTATCAGTCCGATGCTTCACAGTAAACACCCACTTGTTGCCAACAACAGACGCACCTGGTGGAGGATTGACTATACTCCACATACCTCGTGACTGTAATGCTGCCATATCCTCCTCCATAGCTAAACACCACTGACTGCTCTGCAATGCCTCATGATATGACCGTGGTATCTCTACAGCTGACAAACTTATAATAAAGTGCTGAAAATCCTTGGACAAACACTCCAAGGAATCCTGAGAATCAAAGCCCATCCCATATTTAGGGTGCATTGTCCATGCACGTTTCTACAGCCGAAGTGCAATAGGGATATCTAGATCGTCAACAAGAGGAGTAGAGATATCATCTGCACCCTGTACCTCAGTATGTACATGCAAATCACCTATGCCATTAGAAGAACTCAAACGCTCAGTACATACCTCGGGCATGTTGGATGATTGAGATGGTGCAAGAGCAGGGGGGCGTCGTTGGTAGACCTGAGGGAAGAAAGTAGGAGACCGCGATGGTGCTGGTGGTAATGGTGGTGATGGAGTAGAACGTGGTAGTGACGGAGGAAGAGGCATATAGATATCATCTCCATCCTCTGAAGGAGTAAGTCTGTCACTTGTAGGAGAAAAATACATAATGGACTCAAAGAAGGTGACATTCGCACTGACATAGTACCTTCGTCGAACAGGGTCAAAACAACGATATACTTTTTGGGTTTTGGAGTACCCCATAAACACACATTTGACTGCTCTGAGAGAGAGCTTGTCAAGACCAGGATAAAACTGATGAACAAATGCAACTGAACCAAAGACACGTAGCGTAAGCGAGAAAAGATCCGTCTCAGGAAATGTAATCAAGAACAAGATCTTCTCTCCTAACACCGACGAAGGCATACGGTTTACCAGATAACAAGCAGTTAGAACCGCCTCTCCCCAATAGGAATGAGGAGCACATCTCTGAATCAAGAGGGTTCTGGTAACATCCAAAAGATGGTGGTGTTTCCTTTCAGCCACCTCATTCTGTTGGGAGGTATATGCCAAGATGTCTGATGCACAATTCCATGGGACTTAAAGAATTGAGAAAGTTGAACGTATGTACTTGACTCCAGCAGAAAAAATATTCTTTATTTCATTAATAAAAGATTGAATACACGGACCAACATCAGACTTCTTCTTAAGAAGAAAGACCCAAGACAATCTATAAAACTCATTAACTACGACAAGATAAAATATGTGTCCTTGAAGATCTAGGACACGACTAGGACCCCAAATATCAAAATGGAGCAACTCAAACAGACCATGACTACTTGGACCCTGACATCTCTGGAAAGAAGACCAATGATGTTTCCCAAGATGGCATGCCTCGCATTGAAAAGTGGAATGAGGAGAAATCTGTGGAAGAACATGAACCATCTTTTGCAAAGGAAGATAACCAAACCGGAGATGCCATGTGTAGGAAGATACAGATCCAGCATGAAGAGAAGAGACACCAGCATAAGGAAACTATACCAGTCTGTAGAGACCCCCTTACTCACGGTCAGATACAATGACCTTGCCCGTAAGGATGTCCTGAAACACAAGAGCAGATGGATCAAATATGGCCTGAAAATGTAAATTTTTAGTGATTTGACTAATTGAAAGTAAATTCATTAAAAAATAAGGAGCATAAAGGACATTCTGAGTCCGTATCGTAGGAGTCAACTGCACCTCCCCCTAACTAGTAATGGGAGAGTGTGTCCCATCAGCTATCACAACCTATCACCCTGTCTGAGACGGACAAAAATCATTCAACTGGCTCCTGTCACCACATAGACGGTGAGATGTTCCTGAATCCATGATCCACTCTAATAAATCTACCTTGTAACAACTAGTAAGAGCATATGTTGTACCTGACGTGGATGCTGATGCTAATGCACCTACCTCCGAAGATCCTTAAGAACTTGTTGACCCCTGGCTAGGCATGATCTCTCTAACTCGTACCACCAGATCATCAAACCTCTGATCAGAGACATGTGAAGGACCCCCTTCCTGCTGAGTTTGCTCTGCAACACTTGCTGTAGTAGTAGGAAACCCATGCTCGGAATAACATGTTTCCTCAGTGTGATCTGTTCTGCGAAAGTAAGTACACGGCTGTCGAGGGGGTCGACTACCCCCTCTCTTGCCACGGCCACCTCGATCTCGAAATTGTGGAGGTCCTATCCTATCACGGGATGCTGCCATGACTGAGGACGTCTGAGACAGTTGTGATACACCAGGAGATATGGAGAGTCTACTCAATCTGTGATATGCCTCCTCCATAAGAGGTATGGTAGCACCTGTAAGGATCTGTGCTCTGGCTGCATCATACTCATGATCAAGTGCTGCTAGAAATACTCCTATCATTATTGAGTCCCTATATGCCTTGAGTTGTTCTGGTGTAGCTATCAAAGGAATATACCCATGTAACTTCTCAAACATACCCATTAGATAGGTATACCGGGAATGAAGAGGATGACCATTCTTCTTCGAAGTGAAGATGTCGTGCTGAAGCTACAAAATCTTCGACTCATTCTTTGTAGGAGAATATGTAGCAGCAAGGATATCCCACATAGCCTTCGCCGCGGGATGACTCAGAATGTCATTGGCTATCTCCATGGATACTATGCCAGATAACCATACACATGCATAGTCATCGTCGGCCTCCCATGAGGCGTTAACCCCAGTCTTATCAACATGCTCCTCTTGTGTGAGGATATGCTTCTTGCCATTGCACTGCATCAGAATCATGAACTGCATGCCCACAGTTCATAGTTCGTTCCATCCATCTTCACAATGGGTGCTGGACCTTTGAAGGCACCCAAGGATGGAATATCTGCCTTGTTGTCTGACATGATGACAATAATCTCTATCGACTGGGGTTACAAGATTAGACAAGAATGTCTATGCGGACATATATGAAGGCAGTTGTCGGCGTAGACTCATACCACAACTCCTTCCATGCCTTGAGGGTTCCTTTGAAGAGCTAGGATGCACACACACGTGCGCTGGAGACTAGATGTGCGCATACGCACAACCACGCGCATGAGGCGCTAGGGTGTAGCTGCGCAGGAGGCGCTACAACCACGTGCAGGAGGCGCTAGGGCACAACTGCGTAGGAGTCACAGACCATGCGAGGTGCATCCGCGCAAGAGAGCGCATGTGTGCGAGGGTGCAGATGCGCGAGGGTGCAGATGTGCAAGAGGGAGGGGCACAGGGAGTGCGAGGGTGGAGCGTGCGGCGACGACGACGCGTGAGGCTTTTGGTGGGGAGGAGTAATTAGGGCACAGGCTCTGGTCTAGGACCATCACTCTGATACCATGTGGAAAAGTAATCAGAATGAAAATTTTTTTCATCTAACCCTAGAGCTCTCTTATATAGGAGAAAAGCTCTAAGGGTAAATTACATAAACAAGATGATAGAAATAAATAACAGAGAAAACATAAATATCGTAACACATCACATTGCATTCAAAATTTTCTTTAAAAAATATTTTGTTACCTAGTTAACATTAGAGAGAAGCATTAAATAATATTTACTATTGGTAGATAGTAAATAAAAAAGAACAACAATATTCCTTAATTTTTGAAATACAACTATGCTTATGAGCTTACTTTACAAATGGGGCCAAAGAAGAGAAGCCTACATCAACGGAATCAATTAAAAAAAGAAGATTACATCAACGGAATCAATTAAAAAAAGAAGATAAAAATAGCTGATATTAGTTGATGAAGCATTGATTCATCATGTAGCAAAACTTGAATTGAGCTAGATTTATTGTTAATTCATTTCACCTCCATTTTATTTATAAATTGCACTATATTCATTTATTATATTGGATTCAAAATTTCCTAAAAAAATCATTGGTTACTTAGTTAATTCTTATATATATAATAACATTTACTCTTTTTAGACAGTAAATAAAAAAATAATGGTATTCCTTAATTATTAAAAATATAACTATATTTGTCTTCTTACTTTACAAAGGAAAGAAAGAAAATAAAATGACAAAATAACCGTGGGACCTATCGTAATATGATTCGAACTTATTCTGAAAAACTGTCCTTATCCAATATCCAAAAAATATGAAACTCCATCACGTTGTGCTCCTAGAGACCTTTCCAAGGAGTCCAAGAATGTAAAAATACGACTTTAAGAGCCTGAGTTACAATCATTTTAGCGAGTTGGAGTCTGATTGAAATCCAGATCCGACCAAGGTCTAGATCCAAATTATCTCCCACTTAAAAATCCCTAAATCCAACTCTCCTCTTCCAAAATGCCCCAACTCAAAGAGCGACCCCTTCCCCCTCTCTCCCCCTCGTCGGAACACCACCGGAGCACATCAGATTTATAATCCGAAGCCACTACCACGTAGAGGAGTTCAAGGTCACCCTCGTGTGCGTTTTGCATCGCCAACAGAGCACAGAACGTGCCATTTCTCCATGGTGGAGAAATCGAAGTTGCGATTTTTTAGGTACAATGTTCCCTTCGTCTTGGTATCGGTATCCACATGATTCCAATCATATATTCGAACATCATTAGAGCCTTAGACATGCTTAAGCTATGGATTTTGGGTGGTGTCGTGGTTCCTTGCACATGGATTTCGTCGACATGTTTGTTCTATGGATCGTATTGTTGCATTAAATCTATGTTGAGTGATTTGAAGATATAATCTTTTACAATTGAGAGTGATTTGGAGATATATCAATCATATACGCTTTGTGGTGAGGCAACACTGGTGGCAACTTCTACTGGCACCTTCCAAGTTGTTGCCATTACAATATATTCTCTGCCAGGAGATGCTTCCTATGCATTCTTTGCTCCCTTTCTCGATAAACAAATACTGGGGTATTTTTTCACTGGCCTTTATTCTCCAATGACACCTTTTTTATACTCTCTACGTGTGATGTACTCGCATTAATCCTGTTGATCCTGGGATAACAGGGAGGTTCTATATGGTTTATCTGCCTCTAGTTATAACTCTTATTTATAGAATGTAAAATTATTCCATAAACCCTTAGAATCCAAGCATTTTATTCCTTTGTCTAATGCCAACTTTTGATCGAATACAAGGATCCAAAAAGTTGGGGTACTTCTCAACTTGTTTGGCTATAAATTGACAATAACATCTCCTACTTCCCTGCTTTTGAAGAACTACAGTTCTGGAGCGAAGTTCACCAGCTTAATTAATTTATTATTTTAGAAAGACTAAGATTATATGAGGAAAGGGATCCTACTCCATGGAGTAGGTAACTTACCTACTCCATTCTCATTTCTTACCACTTTTTTTTATTTTTTGAAAATACTTCCATGATTTTTCATAATTATATCCTTCTAATGTGTTATTCAAATTTTGTTAAAAACATAGACCCTTATGCCCTCCATTCAGAACAGGTCGATTACAACAAATCTAAGACCGTTAAAATTACCTGTTCTGCATGGAGGGCATATAGAGTCTCTGTTTCTGACGAAATTTGGATGACATATTAGAAGAATATAGTTATGAAAATCTATACAAGTATTTTTCAAAAAATAAAATAAAAAAAAGAGACACAAAATGAGAATAGAAAGATAAGTTACCTACTCCATGGAGTAGGATCCCTTTCATCTTATTATATAACAATGTATGGGCCAACTACATGATACTACCCACTGTCATGATTATATGGAGTTTGAAGGCTCTCGTTTTGGAAGAATACGAAAGGTTGCAATCCTTCAATCCTTCCGTAAATCTGCAGTAATGGATTGAGAATGTCACTGATAACGAGATTGACACTAATAAAAGAACAACATGAATGTAAGTGGATCATTTAAGACGGTCCTGATCAGAACCGCTTAGTGTGAGAAGAGGAGAAGGTGGCTTTCTGAGCGGAAACTTTACATATAATATAATTCAACCTTTTGATTATTCAATCATTCATTCGTTCATTATATTCATTGTTGAAATCTTCATTGTGCAAGTATATCCTGGTTGTGGTCTAGTTGTGTTCGATTTACCGAACATTTCAATTATGGGTAGTAATAATATCTGCAACAGTTTCAATGCATGTCTTATCTTGTTCTATATTCCTCAATTCCAACAATAACGATTGATCAACAACAATACTTGAAATATCAACTCTAAAGTGAAGTGACATTGATATAATTGATTAGCTCCTCCTTCTGGAAGTGCCACATTCAGTTTTTGGATAGCCAAACCATCAGAACAGATTTGGCGAGATTTATCCCACCATCATTAGATGAGGTGTATGCTTATAAATTTGTAACTCTATTGAACATTCCTACATATTCAATTAGCTTCAAGTGAAGGAATCATGCAATGACATCTTGAACTTGCTTTAGAGGGGGGATTCCGTAATATACGGGTCTTGTGCATTTTATACATTGGACATCTTGGGATAGATAAATCTGTAGAGAAATACGAGTCATAAAAGATACTTCTTTCATATGGTGCTTTTTATATTTCAACTATCTTATTGGGTTTCTGTATAGTGGTTTTTTCCCACTACGAAAGATCATTATCTGAAGAACTCTCATGGAGTAGGGGTGCTTAAAATATATTGTTGGATAAGTTTTGAATAAATGGATGAGAAGGCACGGTGTTTGAGTAGATGGGATAGGTGCTTCAAAGGGATGGACATGCACCATTGGAGCCTCAGATGAAAACCTAGATGGTCACGATTCCAACCTTTACTATGTAGTTGTGATGGTTGTAGGACATGTTGCTTGACACACGAGATAGAAATCTAATGATGTTCGGCCTCAGTACTTACGTACCTTTAGCTCAGTGGTTCGAGAGGGTGTTGAGTAGTCATGGTTGGTGGTCTAATGTTTCTCTTGTCCACTACACCCATGTACTGGCTGGTGTAGGCCACATTGGTTAGTATTCCGAGTGAGAGCACTAAGTGGGGAGTTTCGAGAAATGTGGTTTAAATGAAGTGGGAATGAAATATAAATCCCCTTTGCATAATGAGGATTGGGTTAGTCATGGTTATTCGGACTACGGTAAGAATGATCTTGGTAAATATATGCCCTGACTCGTCCCCTATGCCACTATAGACTCTTACACGTCGCTAGTGGACTTAGGCGATTCGCAATGATTCACATGTTGAAATTTGTGTTGGGAATTGGAACTACAGTTTGTTCAATGGAGCTAAGTGGACATGTTGAGAACGTAGTTAGGATGCATCGTACCCCATCACATGCCTACAGAGGCACCCCAACCCAAAGACCTTCCTCTTGCCTTATAGTCATAGTGTGAGGTCTCAGGCGGACCAAGATTACAGACTATCCAAGAAGATTGGGTTATTCATATCTAATAAAAAAGACTAAACTGGTATTTCTTTGGGAGGACGTATTACATAGTTGTTTCTTTTGCACAAGTTTTAATTATATCTTGCTCATTTGAAATTTTTATATCATAATGGGAAACTTTGCTCATAAAGTACTTATGTGTTGGATCCACGAGTACTCAGAAGCAACCGCAGCATTGAGTGGTCGTTGTTTAGTTGGAGATATTTTTTTGGTGTAGCTACACTTCTGTGGTGGAATTACTTGTTTCTTTTATTGTTCTTGCTTTACTCGTAGTGTTTCAAGATACATGAGATGTACAATGTATGTACGGGCGTACTTTTTGATGCATACATCTAATATTTTTGTGGGTATATATTGTAATAGAATGAATGATTGACATGTTGTGAATGGAAAAGAAGGATTTTGTAATTTCAGGTTGTTTTATGTTATTTTCTCATACTTACAATTATATTGCATATTTCAAATGTGGAAAGGAATGAGCATTGAATCGATTTACCATGTACATGGATCTTAGGGGGATGGTCATCACAGTTTAGTATCAGAGAAATGGTACTTCATTCCATTCTATGTATATCATTCATCATTGATGTTCGAAATACATGATAGTGTTGAGGGTCTTCGAACCCAACATGAATCCAAGGAGAATTGCATCTTTTATATCCATGTCATATGTATCTCTTAAGTAGAGCAAGTATTAATATTTATGGTTCTTTATGCAGAACCATGATGCCTCGTATGTATCATGATGTGCGCAGCAGGTGGCCTTCCTTGTGCAAGTCATATAGGACATCCACCAACATCAAGAGGCAATAGAACAAAGACTAAAACAAAAGGACTAGCCTTCCTACCATCCCTCTAACGACGAGGAGGAGAGCGTCAACTTGTCCTTTCCCTAGAAGCAGAATAGATAGAGGATGTTGATGCTTTGCAGAAGCATCAAAGCATCTATGCAACATACCAGCATGCGGTGATACCACAATTCTTCGGTACCACCATTCCTAATGATGCAAATCTGTGGATGGCACACAGAGGCCAATGTTATTAGGATAATGCATGCATATAGGGACACTTGAGTATCTTTTGCAGAGCACTCTTTGGTTGGGTATGCAGAGCGGTAGTGGAATGCCAAGAAGGAGAACCTGACCAATCCCATCACAAAGGAGGTCTTCTTCGATGAGTTCCATGCAGAGTTCTACCTTAACCATTGGGTCTATGATTAGAGGAGAGAGTTCGTTGAGCTGACACAGAGGTCGATGATGACCCAAGAATACCTGATCTGTTATACGGAGTTGTCTTGCCATTCCTCTTTTATGACAACTTACCCACATGAGAACTTGAAGAAGTTCATCTGAGGAATGCACGAGGAGGTCTAGGACAAACTCTTTACTTTGGATTTTATCTCCATCAAGGAGGTTACTGCAAAGGCAATGAAGTAGGAGGCTACACAAAGCAGGTTACATGGAGGTTAGTCATAGTTGCTTACACCCCAGCCTAGCAGAGTGGCACGATGGGAATTCTCTCTATTCTACAGAGACCGTCACCACCATAAGAGCACAACGACATCATCAGCCAACAGGTTCACACCATCCCCTACCGTGGGGCATGCCTTGGCATGATGTGGTTCAATCTCTCCCTGCCACCCTACGTAGACACATAGTCATATGCACAGGGGGCGACAGTTTTGCTTCTGGAGGGAGCCTGTCACAGGTAAGAAATCGTATGTGTAACCATTGTAGAAATCCAGGCCACTTCAAGGCCCAATGCCCATTTCATGCCACCAGCTCGAGAGGTCAACAACAATAGAGTGGAAGACCAACTGGTCTTCCAAATAGTTTTAGGGCTTGGGACTCTGACATGGAGTTCGTGACTTCCAACGAGCACTAGTGGAGGCATTCAATGATGCACGATTTAGCGCATCGTTACGAGGGTAGCTGAACAGAGTGATGCAGGACCATGCTCATGCTTCATGATCGATCATCAAAGATATGATTTCAGTCCATGGGATTTCTTTAGAGGCATTGTTTCATTCAAGGGCTACACATTCCTTCCTAGCATATAGTATGGTGCCCAAATTGGGAAAGTCTGTGATGAGGGTTGCTTTCTCGTACTAGGTCAAGGGCTACTAGGAGCAACTGTTTATTATCCGACATGTAGTAGAGGATGTAGTCATGCAGATAAGTGGGCACGAGATGCTCACTTTTCTACTGTTGATTCAGTTCGGAGATTTTGATATCAATTTAGGCATGGACTAGCTGGAGAGGCATCGTACATGCTTGAACTATTTCAGGAAGACAATAATCTTCCATTTACCTAGAGAGCCTACTTCTGAGGGTGGGATTGAGTGCATCTCTGCCTTGAGGGCTCACTAGTCTCTCATCCACGGTTGTGTAGGCTACCTTAGACTCACAACACAGTGATGAATCTCCATTTCATCACCTTTATTCTATCATTTTGGTCTTAAAATTCCTAGCCAATGTATGTAAATAACACTATTTGCACATATTAACATTCATTATTTGTTCCATTTATTGTATATAAAACATTGTTTTTAATGCTAAAATTATAGAATAAAGAAAAGAAAATAAAAAGAATTAAATAACAAAGGTTTTTTATGACCCTAAATCCCGAGATCAAGTCAAAAATTGATTTGGTCGACAAAGAATAAAGTAGGGGGAGACAAGGGCTAAAAATACAATAAAAAGCATATTATTTATTCATCAATAAAACATTTTTGGGACATTATTTATTCTTTATTATTTATTCATTAAATGAATAAACTTTGTACATTAAAGTTATAGATAATAATATATAAAAAATACAAAATTGAGTTTAAAAATAATATTCAATGTGCATTTTATACTCAGAATAAAAAGCCAAAATCCAAACTTTTCAGACCCATATCTCCTAAATAAAAACTCAAAACGTATGAAAATCACCTTGGATATAACTTTTAATAAGCTATTTAATGAAGGTGGTTTCATATTTTTTGGAATTAAGGTGTAAAATTTAGGTTTTGGACCCTACTGAACAATATACTCGAATAAAATATTAATTTTATTTATTCTTTATTATTTTTATAATTTTATATTTTTAGAATTTCGTAAATATTATTTATAATATTTATATATATTTAGAATAAAATAAAACTATAAAGAATACATAAAAATAAAATAATATATATATAGATGGAATACCTATACTTATACTTATATAATGTATACCCTTATTTTTTTAATTATACATAATAGACCAAAAAAATATAATAAAATATTTTTAGGTACATAAAAATAAGATATAAAAATATAAAATAAGAGAATAGAATAATCAAATCAAAAATACAAAATAAAAATAAAGGACCCAAAACATAGATGATTATACCTATAAAGATACCCTTAAAATTAATTTATAATAAATAAACCAAAAAAATAAAAAATATTATTAAAATACTATAAAAAGAATAAATAGATTTTATTTTATACTCAAAATTAATAAAATCATTTACTATTTTTAGTTATTATTTTTGAATAAAATGGGTTGTTTTGTCGCGACTTGGGCTGACGTAGCCCAATCGTGTTGTTGCATTCGTTGACCACTAGTCAACTCAACCTCCAAGTGTTCTGACTCGTCAGACATGTCTTTTCCCCGCTATTTTGCCATTTTTCCTGCTTGATCGATCGATCATTTTTGTCGATTCTTCACACCACAATCAACTTCAATCATCATTGATCTTCGCATAATCCCTAGATCCCTTGTACAAAGACTAAATTAATTCCAAACCCTAGGTCAATAAGAGTCTCTTCTTTGTATATAAATACAAACCTATCCTCTGCCTTCCCTTTTTATCCCTCTTTGAGCTCCATTTGTGCATCTTCTCATGTGCGCATGAAATACCGGTGATAGAGGCTGCTTCCCACATGCATGGAGAGCATCATGGCAAGGAGGAGAGGAGATCCATGACGGTGCTTTGACCTACCCTACTCCATGCCCACTAGCAGGTATAAGAGTTGTGTCTTTATGATTATTAGCTAGCATTAGTTCGTATCTTTCATTTGTTGCATTCATTTATTATTTTAGTTAGATATTTAGATTATATTAGCTTAGTTTCTTCATTGGACCTCTAGAGCTTTAGCCATTGTTTCACAGCTCGTGATCGCAGTTCCGACCCTCTGTCACATCCTTATCCTTCCCTTCACATTTCTCGATCTGATGCGCCCATCGAGCCAACCAGATCCATCGTGGATCTACGAATTGAAGGTCCTTCGTCGCCCTTCGCCAGACCCTCTCCGCTCACCTCATCCATTGTGCATTGTAGCTTCATTCAGGGCCAAGAACCTTTGCCTCGAGCCATATAGCTTCTTCATCCAGGTTCCAGGTCAAAGGGACCCCTCCTGGGTCGAAATCGAGCTGACCGAAGATCCTCCAGGTGCTCTACCTTCCATGAAATGTTAGGACCCCATCGTTGGGTCCTGGACCTTCTCGAGCCCATTACCAACTATGAACAACCTCCCTGGTTGTGGAGAGCCAAAGAACAACCTCTAAGACCGCTAGAGGGAGGAGCAATCAAGGATCGAAACTCGGAGGCATGACCTTCTTCCTTGTTCGTTGATAACAAGAGCAACCGTTCGATGAAGGAGCGCCTCTAGTTTTAATCCCAGCCGTCCATTTCCCACACCTTTGGCCATTGATGAAGCATCATGTTCATATATGAAGCATTCATCGACGAAGGGATATCGCGGCCTGTACGAGCGTTGCACAACAAGTGGATTAATCAGAACTGTCCGATGGCACGCCCGTTGTTGGTAAATTGCAAACCTAAACTCTCACCTTTTTATATTTATATATTAATCTTGTAAGAAGTGTAAATAAATTGTACATTTGCATAAAGGACCCTGTAGTTTTTTTCATATTGCTTTTTGGTCCTGTCCAACTCAGCTCATGTGTCTTCGCACGTGAACTAGGGAAAGTTGCATGAAAATCCTTGTGAGTTATTGTATTTATTTTTAGTCCATTAAATTTAAATATACATAATATATTTCTGGAAAAATTGCATATGAGACCCTATCTTTAATTTTATTTACAAATATGCCCTCCCCAGTTCATGCATTTTTTATGATTGAATTTCATTTATTAAAAATAGTACCTGTGCTTTAAAAAATATGAAAAAATAAGGTTAAATGCCTGCTAGCATGCATTTTCATGCTCTATATTTATTTTACCATTTTTAGCATTTTAGTTATTTATTAAAATTCAAGTGAGCCCATTTTTATTCCTGTCTAATTTAAAAAGTAACAAAAAATCTAGAAAAAACATTTATAAAAATTCCAAAAAAATTATATGTTGTTTATTTTATCATATATTATCTCCAGGCCAAAAACCCCTAAGAATAGAAAAAGGAAAACTATAAAAATAAAAAACCTCCAACATTAACTTAAAATGTTAAAAATCACAAGAAATCCCAAAAATATTCACTTTTATTTCTAAATTTTATTTATGTATTAGAATTGATTTGGAGAATTTTGGATTTATTTGCTATTTTTCTTCCTCAAATAATTTGGCCTATTTATTAAATCCTTGATTTGGGAAATTTTTGATTTAACAAACCCATAAGAATTAACACAAATTCCATAAAAAATGAGAAAAATATTTAAAACCCAAAAATGTTTTATTCCTCGTATTTTTTATGTTTTTATGAGTATTTATAATTATATAATCCTATATTGTATGTATAGCCTTACATATTCCTTATTATATAACTAATTTACAAAATATTAGAAATCAAAAAAAATAAAAAAGGGGTTTTAATTATTAATACTTATATATATATATAAGGGAAACATTTGTGTATGTATATATATACAAATGTGTATCCCTTATGTGTATACCTCTATCTATGTGTATATATGTGTAAATAAATTTGTATATTAATCCAATATAATTTTATTAATTAATTAATATACATAAAATTTAAAACCCACACAAAAATATATTTGAACATATTATGCATTGATTAGCAATCTATGGTTTGACCTCTGCACGCTTACATGCTATACATTTTGTGTTGTAGAGTATAACATTTTTTAACTCCATGTTTAATTAATTAATTGATATTGTGGGTTAATTGCTGATTTATCGAGGTTTATTCTGAGGATAAACATCGACTGCGGTCTCACCTTGTGAGATCGTGCGACCCCTCGAAAAACATCGGTTATCAGATGGTGTTGTTTCTGGGGAACAATGTGTTTAGCCTATTTTGTATCTATGTGTCTATTAATTCAATTCTTGATTCGTTTTTTTGTGAATATTTATTGCTTCATTTATTTGTTGTCTCTTACTTGTATATACTTCATTTTATATATTGATACATTATTTGATTATATGTGCTAATACGTCTCTCTTGTTGTATTTGTTGCAAGGGCTCTCTATGCGAGGACAACTTCTTAGGAGGCTGATGCAACCAAGCTTGATGGAGCTTGGGCTTCTTACTTTGACCAGTTGGAGAGACATCAAGTGGATCAAGGAGACTATCTAGCATAGATGTAGCTTAGATTTATTTATTTATGAGATAGAGACTCATTCATGATTTGTAATAATTAAAGACTTGGACACTACTCTACACAACGATCTCCATTTCCCAAGTGTCTGTTCACCGGGGGGCCTTGTCGTCGTTTTCTCATGTTTTCACCACCTTCTTTTATTTTGTTTCTCAACGTTTTGAGTTTTCCACCTTTCTTTTTATTTGTTTTATGTGCATGGAGCCCTAGACTCTAGGTTGCTTGGATTGGTAATTAGGTCCAAACCCTAATAAGAATTATATGCATATAGTCTCTTATATTTGGATCTAGTCAAATTAATAAATGTTAGTTATTTGGACCTGAACCCATGCACCGAGAGAGACATCATACAACACTAGAAGGACCTATTGTGGGGGCACCAAGATGTCTAGAAGACCGAACACCACGGTTTATTTTTGAATAATTAACATATGGTCCTTCACGTACAATAGCAAATATTGTTTAGGGTGATTTTATCAATTGCACACCACCATGTAGATAGGTTTAAAAATTCTGTTTGGCGTACCACATGGAGAGAGCTAGGAAGAACTGTATCCTCTAATTTTGCATACATCATTAGATTCATGGTGAGATTTCCATCATCGAATCGACTTGCTCGGCTTTTTCGCTATCTCCCTCGATTTTAAGCACCTAAGACTTAAATAAAAATCTACAAAAATCATTAGGTTCTTGTATGAAAAATACCCAAAAAGTGAAAACTCAAAAATCTAAAATAAGGGGATTGCTAAACAAACTTCGACATTAACTAAAATCTGTAACAAACTTCATTGCCTCTGGTTTGTAAAGACCTCATTGTTTTTAGGTACCTTAGGAGGAGACCGAAACCCCTTCCATGAGCGAGGCACGATTTGATAAGGATTAGAGCCAAAAACCAAGTCTGTAACTGCCTTGTATATTGCTTGGATTTCTGAAGTATTAGCGCTTCTATTGA